>DWNJ01000936.1:0-13299 GCA_018250275.1 Udranomia eurus
ACGTCTTTAGGCGTATCTTGAGACTCTGCAACAGTTCCTAACAGCATCCCTGCGTCCACTACAAAATCTGCACCAGTAATGCTCCCAGCCTTATCGCTAGCAAGATATACTGCTAGTTCAGCTATCTCTTCCGCTTTCACACACCTTTTCAACGGTAAAGTTTTGGCAGTGTTCGCCCAAGCTATATGATCTTCGCCTTCATTCATTCCTTGACTTATTAAAATATTTGTCTTCACTGGACCAGGGGATATGCAATTGATCCTCACACCATCCCTTGCTGCTTCCAGTGGTGCACATTTGGTGAATTTGGCTACTCCAGCCTTCGATATGTTGTATGCTAGAGAATTGTTATCATTCAGGGTCGAAGTAACACTTGATATATTGATAACGCATCCTTTGGTTTCAATCAATGACGGCAATATCTGGTGTGTTATCAAGACAACAGCTCTTATATTGACAGACATTATTTTATCAAACTTCTCCATTATATCTGCATCCTTAATACTAACCGCTTTGAAAATTCCAGCGCAGTTAACTAGTACGTCTATCTTTTTGAACTCATTCAGAGCAACATTAACAATTCTTCTTGCATCTTTATCGTCAGATAAATCAGCTATAACTTCAAACACTTTACCTTTGGTTAAAACTTCACATTTTCTTTTGATATCAAGTAAATTCTTCGCGTTAATATCAATGATACATAGACCTGCGTTTAGTTTAGCGAAACTTTCTGCGATTGCAGCGCCAATACCTGACGCAGCACCGGTTATTATTATTAC
Source organism: Udranomia eurus (assembly GCA_018250275.1). Taxonomy (NCBI): domain Eukaryota; kingdom Metazoa; phylum Arthropoda; class Insecta; order Lepidoptera; family Hesperiidae; genus Udranomia; species Udranomia eurus. Next base: position 780 of record DWNJ01000936.1, read on the forward strand.
CTTATTTGAAAATACCATGTTTTCAACTTATTTCACGTCTATCAATTCACAAAACACAATATCTTATAGTCTTATCTCATTTTATTATGCCTTTATCGTCCTATCAAGCTAAAAAACTTCATTGGGATATGTTTAAACGATGATACTGCATGCACTGCATCGTTTATGATTCAAAGATAAGAGTTATTCAGTGCATAATTGTTATTGTGTCAGCGTTACAATGACTTTGTCGGCTTAACATTCATTGCGATTATGGCATATTGTTCCGTAATAAACATTCACGTAACTTTTGTCTTCCGTTGTAGGATTTGGGTGCCGCAAATCTCATGTCCACGTCCTTCCACATGATAGTTGATATTACGATGTAGGATCTCAGATCTTATCGAACTGCTCTGAAGTGATAGACATAAAAACGGCAAAATGAAAGAATGGGTTGGACCCCAGCGAAGCGGAATATGATTTACGCACCCACGACACGGATGTGAGGCTAGGAGTGTGAAGCGATATTTATTTATATTATAAATAGTATCTATATCCAAATGCCAAATGTCAGCTGAAAGTTATGTGTATGTATTAACTGTACTTAAAATTCCGTAAGAATAATGTTCATGTTGACAAAACAACATTTTCAAGACTGGACAATAAAGTTATACATATAGTTGATGAATTTTTGTGTGAAATTATCTTTTAATTATAGATAACAATTCTAATGCTTTTCGTGGTAGGGAAAAACTTTATTGGGCAACAATTTATATATACTACTAATAAAATATTATTATCACAAACGTAACTCTGTATCTCTGTTCATTTATAATCAAAACAAAGCAGGATCGAAGTTTCTTAGGTAGACCACAGTTGCAGTGCTACCCTTGAGGACTAAGTGGCAATGCGTCGGTAAAGCATGTCTCCCTGACTACACCCTTCAAGCCAGAACACAGCAGCAAGAACACTGCTGCTATAAGGCAGAAATAGGTGTAGCGGTGGTATCTCAGAAGTCGACGCACGGAAAGTTATAAAGTCTTTATCCGCATGCATGGGCGTACCCAGGTTCTGTTTGCCTTACACACTAAAAGAGGAGGGGCGGGGGGGGGGGGGGGGGGGAAAGGTACACCATATGCAGCAGGGGTACCCCTGCTCCCCCCTCGCCCTCGGTACGTCCATGTTTGTATCTTCGTTAAAATTTTTCTTGTAAGAATGTTATCTTATAGAGTCCGAATGGAGGCACTCTTAGAATTTACATTATAATACCTTAGGACAGAACGATTATAAGCAAAACATATTTCAATTTAGGCCCGTGTGTTATTTACATATTAATGAAGTTGTGTTTTTAATTATTCATAGAATTAATTCGCCGTTCCTTGGTTCCCTTTTATTTATTTCATCTAAATGAGCTGGTACTTAAGACCTTGACGTCTTTTCAAATTATAATAGTTTTAATTTAATTGATGTAGTTTTTCTACGTCGTTTATGAATAACTTTGTTAACAAATTATAATTGCTCTAGACTCATCTTCTCTCCGGGGTCGGTTTGCATGGAAACTCTTTAAGACTTGTTAAATTGCTGTTTCAAAAGCATCTAAGTAATTTTATATAAGAAGAAAGTTAAAATAAAATTAATTGTTAAAGAACGATATGACAAATGATATATGTCGATGATGATACAAAAAATATAATTCGAATCTATCTTATACACCAATCTGAAGTCTATTTTGTAGTGAAAACTAATACGTTTATAGTTAAAAAAAAAAACTGAAAACACGCTTTCCAATTCCATCGTACTTTATAAAATTCGAAAATCTAGTCAGTAACCTAAAGTACCTACTTTGATCATCTAAACTGCTAATTAATCTACTACGAACAATGAATTCATTAACACTAAACACTTGACACAAGACTTATTCACAAAACTAACATAAGGCATCACCCAAACAACATTAAATACGGTCAAACAATCAATCATCTTCTATATTTCACCCTTAGTGTTATTTTTTTTATAAGACCAACTACAAGGCATGAGTCACACATAATTTAGTGATATACCCTATCAATTAAAACAATAATTATTAAAATTAGTTTACTCTATAATAAGTTATGCGTCTAAAGATCTAACATAAAAATAATATATCTCGAATTAAGAACCGCTTTTTTCGTCGGTTAAAAAGCCTTGTCATCGAATCAAGTAAGAGGCTTACAACAGGGCAAGAAAAGTTAGTTTAATTAAAAATATTACGACCTAGTTTGTATAATTTGCACAGCACTTGAGGATTAATTTAAATTCGCATGCAACATCTCGACTGCTGGTAGTAGACGTTGCTTGTTGGCCTGTTCACCGGCATTTCCGCAAAAGTAGCAACGGTTCAAGTGTAGTGAAATTTGAGTTTATACGAGCCTCTGCTCTTAGTTTAAACTAGATGACCCGGCGAACTTCGTGCCGCCTGAGAAGCAATGTTGTGTTGATCTATGAGTTGAATGATATTCAGTAATGTTATTAATAGTAAATTATAGGCTCATGTTGCCGAGGGCTAATTGCTGTATAACAAAAAAACGTTTCATCAAAATCCGTGTGTAGTAGTTTTTGCGTGAAAGCCGGACAACAGACAGACAAAAAATTCAAAATATTTCTTTTGGCTTCTGTTACTTGAAGTTAAAAAAAACTTACTTAGTTACTTAGTAAAGTAAAGGGGTCCTTATTTTTTTAGTTTCCATTCAATGTCCAGAATTGAACTCTTCTACAATTTTATTACATGTGTATATATTTAGATAATGAGTCACATAGTACGGACATATAATGTACGAAACGATTTCTATTCTAGAACTTAACAGACGGACAGCTTGACTTTTCTTGTGAATTTTTGCAACAATAAATAGTATTATATATATACAGATAAATTACTTTAATATAATACATTTTTTTTATTTGTCTGTGCGTTTGCGACTGTGTTCTTTTGTGTTTTTTTATGCTTGTAATCTTTCATGTCATTCATCCTCCTCATAAGTTAGTGGTTCTAAATATTTCCGTATTGCAGTCATACATTCGAAATATGTAGTAAAACACACACATGCAACTTTTTATAAACCGATAATTTTACCGATATTACGAATACTACATTACAGTACAAGTCACGCAAACTGCCATGTTTGTTGATCAACTAGTGCACAATAAAGTTGACCATGCGACTGTGCGGACGTATAGTGTCATACAATTCGTGCTTTCTCCGCCTTATAATTTTCTGAACATGACAGATCGCCCGATTAGATGAAGGACGCGTCTGAGTTTAAAACAAATAGCCTCCTCATTAGAATGAGTAGGCTATTTGTATAGTATATTTGTATACAGAGTTGCAATCAATGAGCATTACTTTCACATATTAAAATACTTTTGTTTAGTGAAAGGGCGTGTATTATGACTAGAAGATACATCAGTAGTTAATTGTTGAAGCGATGTTGTTTTTGCGAAAATGCTTTTGTACAGCGAATCTGCGAGCACTCGAGCTAGTGCATGCAAATTAAATTAATTCTCGAGTGCCGTTACATTTGAATTGCTTCAGGTTTGTGATGTTGTTGTGATGTATACAAATGTTTGTAAAGGCTGCCTTTAATAAATTAATAAATTAATTAAAAGCCTTTTATTTCTTGCATTTACAAATCTGTCATATCATTATTTCATTTATGTCATGTTATTCAATTATAACCTAATTTTAATGTGTATATTTTTCTATCCTGTGTTATCACTCACTCTCATCACTGTGTTGGATAATTTTAATATATTTTGGCATGTTGTTAATTTGATATATTTTCTAAGTTTATCTATGCCGTTGGGCGGCAGTGACCACATACCATCAGGTGAACTGAATTAGATACCTCAAAGTTATAAAAAAACTGTTGATGGGATCATTTTCTGCAAGCGAGACTATATCTATCCGGGTCTAATAGTAGACTATATTTATTTATAAAATAAGAGCTTGGGATTTAACACTGGTATAAAATGGCACGAAACTATGTTTCTCGTAGGAAACATAAAATAACGGTAGGAAATAACACAGTTTCTTTCTTTTATTCATTCGTTGTTGAGAGGATAGCATATACCTGAATAAAACAGAGGCGAGATCGGTTACGCGCGAAAACAAGATGGCCGCCAACATAAATACTGACAGCTGCATTGCACACTATCGGAGTGCATCAGAGTGTCCACTCGTCACGATTTTGCCGGGACAGTCCCGATTTCGATTATGTCCCACGTCCCGACTGCATTCAATATGTCCTGATTTTTTATAATATGTGATAATCCTATAAGAAATATGTATGAGACAATAATTTATAAACCAAACATCAGTTTAAAAATATGTAAATTTCAAATACCTTTTTAAAACCTGTTTAGTTTTGTACCGTCTGATGACCGATTGTCCCGGTATATTTTCTTTCCAAAAATTGTTGTTCATGGACTACAGAGTTAATGAGTGCTATCTTATATTTTAGGTCGTCAGTCCACTTGCTCGAGGGGCGGCATATGAGGGGCGACATCTCTTATCAATACCTGGTCTCCACTCCAGGATCTTTCTACTCCAACAATCATCTGTCCTTCGTGCAATGTGGCCTGCCTAATGCCACTTCACTTGCTAATTGTCAAAGGTTATTTTCAAAATAAATAATAAAAGAGTCAAAAACTGTCACGATAGTAGGAAATAATATGTCATGAATTAATATCATCATTATTGAGGTACATTTTTGAATTTTATATTTTGATCTCATCTAGATCCCCGCCCGGTAAACTTCGTACCGCCTGAGAATCAATGTTGTGTTAACTTATTAGTTGAATCATATTTATTAATAATAAACTATAGCCTATATGTTTATGTTTTCGAGGACTATGTAACAAAAAAGTTTCATCAAAATCCGTCCAGTAGATTTGCGTGAAAGCCGGACAACAGACAGACGGACAAAAAAGGGCTAGCTAGTGGTATTTTTATTCAATGTAGAACATTGAACTTTTCTACAGTTTTATTATATGTATAAATAATAAGTTACATAGCACGTAGATAGAATGTAGATACATAGAATATACGAAACAATTTATTCTATAATATAACGGACGGACGGATACTTTGACTTCTCGTGTGTATTTAAGCAACAATAATAATAATATTATCGATAAACTACTTACTAATTGGACTCTTCTACATTTATTATATGCATAGATTTCGTTTAACATTTTTGCAATTTTGTATATACAAGATGTTACTCCTAATGCCTATCCATGTTGTAGTGCCTTCTTAGAAGCGGCATCTACGTGTAAGCGTGAACAGCTGGGAATAGCGTTTTATATACACATTGGGTGATAAAATTCATAGAGTCTATTCGCACTACACAACGACCTTGATAAATTTGTATAACCCCGTGGTTAATCCTGTTACAATTTGAAGGATGGTATCCTATATTCTTTGACATTGCAAACACACATAATACTGAAAATATTTATTGCATTTTGTAACATTACATGTTAATATTTTCACATAGCTAATTTCATAAATAGAGCACATAACAAACACTAAATGTTAAGTGAAGCTTACCCCAATACACCAGTAGAAACCGCATTCAAATCGGATTAGCCGTTTCTGAGATTAGCGTGCACAAACACACAGACAAACAGACAGCCCGACAAAAATTCTAAGATTTTTTTTTTTGGACAAATATCAAAACAAATCATATTTAATTTTAAAGTTTCTTAAATACAGTCTAAACTTTTTAATAACGCGAGCGAAGTCGAGGACGTAATTTAGTGACGGCTTAAACGAATAATCGTGGAAAAGCAGTCGTTGATTATTCAACATGATTAAATAGGAACAAAATACATTGGGATAATAAAGTCACGAATGTTGGCCATTGTTTGTGAAGTACTGATTCATACGAGTACACAGCGCAGTTACAGATTAGGCGGGTTTTCGGAGCATTATGTGAAAGTACATCTCTGTTTGCGCACTTGCGCAACCTATACATACTTATGTATAGGTGCGTTTAAGGCCCCGCGAAAGCTATGAGCAATCTGTCCATTTACATACATCTAATACGCGAACCGTGTTTTCAACTAGAACTTGTTTTGTTAGCTAAAGACAAATACATTATATTTTAGATTTTTTTTATACTTTAGAAAGTCCACAAGATCTATGTACTGATGCGTTGGCAACTAAAGAAATACGCTGGTTATAAACCGATAAAATATAGTATAAAAAGTATCTAAACTACACACACACAAATTTTGTAAACACTTGCCACTCAATAACACATACAGTAAGATTGAAAAATAATAATAAATATTCATCAAGGCTCAGGAATCAAGTGTTCCGTTCCGTTCCATTATAAGGTATACAAATACACTTAATGAACGTCATATAGATTTTCTTTAGTCAGTGGTCATCGGCTTTCAACGCCTTCAGGTTCTCAGGCTATTGTAGACCGGGAGAAAAACGCTGGCGGAAAGAACTCCCAGCACTTAATAATAAGACAAATAAATTCAGCCTACAGCATGATTTAAGTCCGATAATGAACTCACGGGTCAGCGGCCGTCTGTGTCAGTACTAGTAATTTTTCGCATCATCCAAAATTACGACGAAACGATATGATGAAACACTTAGGATGAAGATTGAAGACGAACTCCAGACAATGGTGTAATCGCGCTTTAATAACGCCCAGTCTATACCCGCGGTAATGCCAACAGTATTATCCATTCGAAGTATCATACAATCAGATAATTTTAAATGTACTGTATTCAAGTAGATATGTACATTGTGATATTATATTGGATGTGAAAGTGGACTTTACCAATTTATAGAACACTAGCTTATATTTGGTTGTTACGCAATAGTCGTTGCCGTCAACAATCGTTTTGATAAAACTAAAAAATATATAAAAAAAAAACATAAATGATTATTTTGTTCAAAATGTTAGCAATTTTAAGGTACAACTACGGAGTTCTGTGACCTGTGTGGCTGCTGTGTTCTGTGTGTGTTTGAAAAGTGTGGTCAGGGAGGCACTTGCGTTTGGTACCTGAATGTAAACAAAAATTGGTTGTCTGTAGATTCGGTTTATGGAAGATTATTTTACGTGACGTCGTAAGGGAACATTGATGAAAATTGCATTTTAGGAATTGAATTATTATCACTGAATTATATTTTTTTTTATGTATTTACATATTACAAAGGAGTTAATTGAACATTTTAAAACTTCCCTTTATAAACAGTTGCCAAAACAGTTGACGTGTACATAGAACGATGGAGTTTAGAGAAAAACGAGTCACAAGCCGAACGCTTAGACCGGGCGTGCCTCTCTATCGCTTATTCCGCGCTGTCGCTTGCACGGGGAACGTGACACTTTTTCGTGCGTGCAGCCGGCGTTCATCGATTCATTTACTTTATCGACTTTATCATGTCAAAATGTTTAACTCTTGCTATTATATTAGCTGTGGCTTATTATATATTGGCTAACATTATCAGAAATTTGTCTATTTAGTCTATCAATTTATCAATATCTAAAGACGGATATTTAAACATTGGAGAAGGCTCTATTGAATTGTTAGAAGTTAGCCTAGTCAGCTTAGATCTAACTAAGCTTACTAGAGTAACTAATCGAATGTCACTTACAGCTGTAAATTAATCAGACTTCATACTACCAATTTAGAGTTCCATAGTAGAGTTCTATTTTACTAGTCTATTAACTCGCGGTGGTAACTTTATGGTGGTAGAACATTTCGTAGTTAGATTTTCGACCCTACCTATTTCTGTCTTATAAATACAGGGTTTTTGTTGCTGTTTTAGTTTTTAGGGTATGGTCAAGGAAACTTAGGTACTTAATTGAGGCGTTTCAAGTTAGTCCTCAGAGGAGGAAAGAACTTCGATGTCTTTACTTGAATATGGTCCATGGGCGCCAGTGACCGCTTAACATCATCGTCCTTCTCGTTCACGACCTCAATCTCATTAACCGTCGAAAAAACGGAGGTTCTCTATTTGACCACATATAACTTTTTACAGAGTAGACCAATTTTGATAATTATTTCTTTAATGCATAGGATATACTTCGAGGTCTGGTCCCGAATTGAAAGAAAATTCAAACCCTTAGGGTACAAAAATAGGGGATAATTAATTGTCCACTCTCTTATTTGAAAACTGAGTTGTGTGTAGTCTTATCGTCGGTTAAATTTTTTTGTTAAAAAGTACTTTGGGTCTTGTCCTTTCGTGTGGACATCTTCTTTTTCTCTGATAAATTTTACACTACCTGCCCGATGAGACTTGACATTTTGAAAATAGCTTACTCGGATGACAACACCGAAGTTTAAAAAAATGGAATAAAATAACGTTGTAAAATTTTATCTCGCTGTATATAATCAGTCGCTGTTTAATAACGAGATAAAGTTCAATATGAAGACGTATGAAGTTACTTCTTGGCCAAACCGCACGTACCAAGTTAATTTGATCCTTGCTGAGTCAGAAAAGTTGAGGCTACGCATCCGGTTTCGATCTCCCACGGTTAAAGAGCAGTGTTATAAGTTTGAAGCAACTTAGAAATTACTCTAAGCTACTTTAGATTAGAATTTATAACAAGATACCAAACATAAATGAATAAACAAAATAAACTAAGTAGCATGAGGACTGCCAACAGAAGTGAAAAGTTAAAACTGTAATTTGAAATTTCAAACTGGTTGCAATATTAAAATGGAAATTAGTAAATAATATAGATAATTTTCTTAACAAACTACTGTTTATTTAATTTTTATAATTAAATTAAAAATATCAAATAAAAATATAAAAAGAAAAATTAATTAAAAATTTTTCAAATATATATATACTATAAAAAATCATATTATTTAAAGAGCACGTCGCATTTGTAGGTTGCGTGACGTGACGTCACTAACCCGTAAGTATTTCCCGTGCCAAACGTCGCTATAATAGTTTTCACTTCAAAAATATGCAATGAGTACATACAAGATGAGTACAAAACGAAACTAGAACAATTCGTTATTGAGAATAACGATTGGTATTAAATTTTAATTACTTATGAATGATATTAAATTCGAATGACTTGTTTTGTGTCTACATATTTATGTAGGTACGTCCAAAATGCACGATGATCGCAACGGGGACGGCGAGGCGGTACGAAGTTTGCCGGGCCTGCTAGTCACTTAATAAAAAAATTTCAAGTAGACACTCGTAATGTATGCCGGTTGGTATTTGTAGCAATGTGGTTAGGTTTCTAGTACACCTATTGTGGCATGGTAGTACAAACGAATTTAATCTTTTTGTGGCAAGTTTAATTGTGGTTACTCAATTTCATTGTGGTTGTTGCTGGTTGTGGTTGTCAGCTATATTGCCAATGGAATTGTAGGCTCTATTCTGGCGTCCAAGACGGTCTAAAGCAAGGTTTTCCATTCTTTTTTTCTATTCTTAAATGTTTAAACTAAATTTTACAAAATAAAACGTGTATATCTTTAATTTTGGTGTGAAATAATTATTTGACATCTACGCCTCCCCAAGAGGATCGGTCTTCTTGGGAGGGAACTTCTGGTCTATATTAAATGTGCATAGATAATCCCGTCTAAAAATGCACGCCCCTCCAAACTAATAATATTTCGAAAAAAGTACAAAGTAAGTTGACAAGTCGTACAATTTGTGCATTCGCTATTGTACATTTCTGAACATGACAGATCGCCGTATTAGTTGACCAATGAGAGTACGGATGAGTCTGAGTTTAAAGAAAATTAGCCTACACATACTAGTGGTAAACAGTTTTGTGTAATATATATACGCTGTCACACATTAAAATAATTTTGTTTAGGGGAGGGGCGTGCATTTTTGAACTGGAAGATCTTTACATCAGTCATTGACTTAGCCTATCGAAAAAACATCATCATTTTAAGTATCATTTGATGCTTAAAAATAATAAGCCAGTGAGTCAACTCAATTGCTCGTACTGATTCATTAACTTCGTAATGATTTATAAAAATGATTCACATTCTCATGTATGATTAAGTCATCACGTAAAATGTAATGAGGTCTGACCTCGTCATTATATTTTTTTCTAACATTGATGATCCTTTTTTCCTTCCAAGTATTTAATGATTGGGGTACAGTTACTCAGACTTTTTTACGGACTAGCATGCCAATACAAGTAATTTTGTTAGGAGTAGGTGAATAATACTTTTATGGCCCCTCGCCCACGGCGACTTTTTGTAGCGATGTTGTCGCGCGTCCGCATTGATACAGTCGCGAACCGGCGCTAGCTGTGTGCACTCGCCCACATAACCACGATTAAGTCGGGATGCAAACGCGATACTGTCGCACTTCTGTCGACCTGTCAGTGTTGCACTGATGCTGAGGACCATGCTCTCGACGTTCCAACTTAATTCGCAAATGCGTTATTTGTGGTCGATCTAAGAAAGAACTTCGATCCTCTCTTGGGTTGATTACAGATGTCCATGGGCGGCAGTAACTTACCTTCAGGTGGGCTGCGTGCTCGTTTCTACCTTCAGACATAAAAAAAATTGCTTTCTCAGTGGTAGCGATCCAATTATAGTCTACCTAAGAAAACTCGGATTCCGTATTGGGTAGATTATCTATATGCATGGTATATGGATATAGGTAACCTGCCTGCATGCTCGTTTGCTACCTCAATACGTATTATAGATTTCCATAAACGTCTTTTCTCATTCTCCCTCATCCTCCGACCTAATGACCGGTGGTATGCTAAACGTATGTTAATGAGGATCGGCTTATCTTGATTGATAGCATATTTTTCGTGTTGGCCCACGTTAATGGCCTCTTGCGCTATTTGTATAATGAAAAGTTAAGCTGGGTGCTCACCGTGCGAATAGAAATACGTAACACAACTTTGGTGTCAAGGTTTCAATATGCATAAGTTTTCTTTTTTGTTAAGTTGATATGTTCCTATGAAAATTTCTTTATTTATGTCATATGTTTTTGGATTATCACTAAAATCATAAATGTGAAAGTTACTCTGCCTGTATGTTACCTGTTCACGCTTAAACCGCTGAACGGATTTAGATGGAATTAGGCATGGAGATAGTTTTTAAGCCAAGAAAAGGTACTTTTTATCCCGAAAGTCATCCTTTAAGGGCGTGAAAACTAGGATGGATATGTTCTAACACTCAATTGCCTAAGCATTTGTCCTTTACTTCATAATGGGGGCAGAGTCGCAAGCAAAAGCTATACTTATAAATCTTACTAGTTATTGACTGTCGTAAACGACTTACCGAGCCGTAAGGGTTTGCATGATACGGGCATAAAATCATCGCTTGGATACTATTTATCGGGATACCCTGGTCGAAGTATGAGTCAGAAATTCAAATTAATGCAACGATTTTCTCAAAATACGTCTTGAAAAATTTAAATGGGTAATTAACAATCTTTATTTTTAGCTTCTTAGCCTCCCAGCACTAATTGAGGTATGCGTGCATGTTCCATGGGTTTTAATGCCTCTTCTTTTAAACATAAATTTAATACCTCTCTCTTACCACCTACCGAACTTAATAGAACCTGATATTTATTGTATCACTATAATTGCAATAAAGAATTGAGTATTGAGTTCTTATACCACACCTGCGATCTTGGTATTATCAAAATTCGTTGAGATAGTCTACGTATGACTTTTTCGATATGCAAACTCATGCAGAATTTACACAAAGCAAAGTTCCCTCCCATTCGCTAGGTTGACAAAGTAATCTTTTCAATATTCTCTTAGGCACGAATAGCCAATTTCTCTCCCTGCACTCCTTCCAATCGGTTTAGATCACGTAGAATGTTGAGAAAAGCAGGCTCCCGGGAAAAGATACAGTCTCACATAAAGTGCATCATATAAACTAGAACTGGGATTTGAAATAACAATCGTAGTACACTTATTCATTGTTGTGTTACTATTAATGCGTTTTCAAATAGATCAATAGTGGGTCAGCCGCGGATCTAGATTTTTTTTAGGCGGGGAAGAAACTGAAATATGACGCTCCCGTCTGGCTATATATATTTTTTTTCCCGGTCTACCACGACTTGAGGATCTGAAGGTGTTGAAAGCCGATGGCCACTGACTAATGGAAATGTATATGACGTTCATTGAGTGTATTTGTATACCTTAGAATGAATAAAAACATTTGATTCTTGTACGAGAAGGGAATGATGTCTATTTATAAAACGTAATCATTTGCTATTAATGGCAAATACACATAAGTTCCCTTATCCCCATGAGACGTGTTCGAGGAGGATAGAATCCATAAGCATCAATTATGCCTTATTACTGGCATTAGACTAAATTAACTAGCTAATTAATCTTCGAACGACGTGGAGTAGTACTATACAATATACGTATATACGTATCGTACACTATTCGATTCTAGTTGAGTCGGATTAGTTTTATTAGGGTCTAGTATTCGTTTTTTTTACTTTAAACCCGGCGTAGCATTGGTGATACCTCTGGTGTTGCAAGTGTCCATAGGCGGCGGTGATCACTTAACATCAGGTGACCTG
>DWNJ01000937.1:0-13294 GCA_018250275.1 Udranomia eurus
ATGTATCAACATTTCTTGTCAATAAGTAAGTTTAGGCTTAAAGTCACAAGCCCTTAATTACTATATAATTTACTTACCTACTTACTTTACTACTATACTATACTCATATTCTTAACATCGTAGAACATATTAAATTTATATCCCATCTTTTCCTTACATAATAAGCTTAAATATTCTGGGAACATGATTTTTCCATATTGAGTAAGACGGCAAAGTAAGACAGACGTCTTACGTTACAGGTGAAAACTTCACACGTAGCTAGTAAAAGTTGCCTTAATATTAGTTTTACGAGCTCCAACAACTTCTGACATAAACATTACAGTTAGGAAAATGTTCGCGTCACTTAGTTTCATTGAACGAAACTTTCTACCGGTTCCTCCGAAGTTTTACTAGCTTTAATTTCGCTCTGAAAATTTAAGATAATTAGTTTAACATAACTTTTTCTAAAACAAATTATATAGCAGCGTGGCATCTTAGTTGTAGATAGATTTCACATGTACATACATAATGTACTAGCTAGCCCTACCAACTTCGTACCGCCTCCCCGTTCCCGTCCCACAACTTTTTTATTTATGAACCGATTTTTAGTTACCGAAGTTACACGAAGATCGTATAAAAAAATTGTAAAAAAACTGTTTCTTACAAATATTACATGCGAACTCTGACTGAATTTCAATTTTGTTCAACGTCCACATTTTAAATATGGTACAAGAAACAAGTGTAGGTCTGATTTTTTTCTTTTTTTATAACTAGGACGTAGCAAATGAGGAGACAGTCCATCTGATGGTAAGTGGTCACTGCCGCCCAAGGTCAAGATAGAATTAAAGTTCTTTCTTAAGTCGACCATAAATGCGTTGGCGCCCCTTAGAACTAAGTTGTAACGCCTCGATTTAGTATGTCTCCCTGGCCTGACACTACTGTTATAAGGCAGAAATAGGCGTGGCGGCGGTGCCTCCGGAGTCGAACCGAAAAGGTTGAAACCTTCGAACTAACTTAACTTCTTTGTAACCACAGATCAGCCTCAAGACGAGCTGCCATTCAGGCTCTACATACGGCTCTACGACGTAGCGCTACGAACCAGTACGTATTCTGAACTTCGCAATCGTGAGCACAACACGAATACCAGCTACGTTTACGTTCAAAGTGCAGAAATTGTAAATTTAAGTGGTTAGAGTAGCCCGTAGTATGTAGTTTAATATAAAGGGTAAGTAGGATTAAGCTGGGCAAATAGCGTGAAAGATACTACCGTAATTGTGCCACACAAGTACCGAAACTCTAGGCCAGTGTCCTACCGAATGGGTAGGATTAAATATTCTGGGAACTGGGAATAAACACTGGGGTTTTGTAAAGTGTATGCTAGCAAGTATTGTATTATTATTGTATTGAGGATGGTGATTGGTTTATTATCACTGGGATTAATATGGAATTTGATGACGTGTGGTGATTCGATTCCCAGCGAGGCAAAAATTTGGATAGTGAATTTAAATTTCTGTTCTCGGTCTGAGTGTTTGTGTTGTTGTCTTTGTGTGTTGTCGCGGCACAGGGAATTCAAGTGTGGGGCTATGAGTGTGAAAGCGTTATTTATCTACTATATTTATTATTATAATGCATATGTACAAACGCATGAATGCATACATACACACATCTCTTGTTATGAATGCGTGTAGGAAATGTACGCGCCAATAATCCTCATACAGCTCAGTACTTACGAGTATATATTACGCAACAATAACTGCACAGACAGTCGTAACATCTCCGACTCGCGCGCACTTACGCAAACCTACGTCAAATAACCAAACTTAAGGTGGTAGAACCTTTTACGGTTCGTCTCCGGAAGCACCACCACCACACCTAATCGAGGCGTCCCAACTTAGTTCTCGGGGGTAGCAACGAATTTGTAGTAGACTTAAGAAAGAACGTTGATCATATCTTGGGTTGGTTACAGATGTCCATGGGCGGCAGTAACCACTTACCATCACGTGGACTGTATGCTCGTTTGCTTCCTGCCAGTTATAAATATTTAGATACAAATAGTCCAATACCAAACAAACATTGTATGTTTGTTTGTCGGTCACACACTTTCTCATTTATAATATTAGTATAGATATTCCTTGCCTTATACCTGGGCATTATAGACGAAATTAGACCTACGAGTCTAGGATTATAAATACTCCACAATAATGTACACGCGAACACTACAAGATTACCGGAACCTACTAGTAGACTTCGTGACAAACCTTATTAAAAAATATGCGAAAACCCACGAACAAAGGTTTCACCATCGTGTGAATTCAAGATTATCCATCTCCTCGACACCACAGATCTAGTGAAAAGACTGAAAAGACAAAACCCTTTGATATATTATTATATAGTATTATATCAGTATGATAAGTGTAGTGTAGTGATACTTAATTAGAATTGTTTTTAGAACACAAGACCCTTAGGTCGTTAAAACTAAAAAATGAAGTGTCGGTGGATGCTCTCTTTGTAATAAATCTCTTTGTAATAATCAACAATTTAGGTGAACTTAGAATTACGCATTAGTTTTATGAATAACTTGTGTAAAGTGCTATATGTAAAAAAAAAGCTACTAGATTCACCTGAAGCTCATTGAAAACGTACGAAACGTTATCATATCCTCGTACGATGCAATATCAACGCGAGAGCTTTGATGTTTAACAACTATGACATACAATATTAATGACAAAGCGAACCGCACGAATCACAATACATTAGCGTCACCGTGTACAGACACTAGTTGGTAATTTCACGTCAAAGGCGGCAATATGTCAATTGGCACTACGTATACGTTATGTATAGTATATAATGTCATGCAAATTATGGTCATAAAGATATTAAGCGTATAATCTGGTGAAAGATGAGACATAATACTGTGATAACGTGTCGAATATGAAAATGTTTTGAAATTTAGATTCAACAGTAATTATCATGTTACGCAAGTAAGCAACGCCTTTAGTGACCAACGCCTTTTCTCTTTACTAATTTCTTTCAACAGTGCTTTTCTCGTATTTTTGTGTGTTTGTTTTAATAATAAACTGAACATATTATTAGATTCCGGGGAAAGCGCATCAGAAGATATAAGCTCCTCATTATTCGTTGAGATGGACACAGCTGTAGAACTATTTCTGGCAGCTGATTATGGTCGCCAGAACTATGACTTCTATCAGGTATATTCGTGAAATTAATATTTGAATGACCTTAATTTTTTGTTAACCGCTCTAAATAAGGTCACTAGCTTGTGTTGGGAGTGGGTCACGTCAATAGTACAATAAAGACAAAGGACCCACTAACCCAATCCTTGGGCTAACACTGCTCTCGACATCGGTGGAACACCTCGAGGGAATTAAGAATAAACACAGTTTCCGCTCCAAATTTACCGTGTACAAAAATTTAAAATAAAATAAATATTATAAAGTATAGACTAATTTAAGGTGTTTTTATATTTTTTCTATCGCGTCTTATTTTAATCCAAGTGGAGGCGTAGATTAGACGATGTTTGAGATTGTGGGTTATCAGAAATGTATTAATCTTCCACAGGTGGAACCAGAAGAAGTGGTAATGGCCAGGGGTGCTACGATTCCTTGGAGAGTTCGTTTAATGACAACTCTGCAGCCTGTATCTTCTTGCATACTACTTTTTCGCATGATGCCTATACAGATATCGGGGTTAACATTAATATCTACTATTCCATTCAACTAACATTAATACATAGTAGCGCGCTCGTCTACTCACTATTACTATACATATGTATATCTTTATTATAAGAGAAATAATTTATTGGTGGTAGAATTACTATAAACGCAGTGTTCTTGCTGCTGTGTACTGGTTTGAAGGATGTGGTCAGGGAGACACTCGCCGAGATTCTTAAACGACATGTTCCATCTTAGTCCTCAGGGGTAGCAACGCGTTTGTGGTCGAACTAAGGAAGAACTTCGATCCTGTCTTGGGTTGATTACACATGTCCATGGGCGGCAGTAACCACTTACCATCATATGCACTGTATGCTCTTTTGCTACTTCCAAGTTATAAAAAATAAGTAAATAATAAAATTGTTTAATGTTGTCTACAGTTCGTCACGATATATAATAGTATTTTTAAAGTTACTTTAAATTTCATATTTAAACCATAAACCATTGTTGAACAATGTCGAACTTTTCAATATTTTATCTGCTCATACAAAGTCCAATATCTACATTTTAGTAGCTGTTTGTTCAGTTCAAATATGTTTGTTTGAGAGACGGATACTCGATAACCAGAAAACTAGTTTTATCTCTTACGAGTTTTGGAAGTTTTATCGGAATATGACATTTATTTATTCATAGTAACTAACACGACAAAATTCATTTCAATTTCGTTTTCCAGATTTGTTGCTATGCCTTGATTATATGTGTGTGTGTGAAACCCTGTTTAATCCTGTTTCTGTAGTCTAAGTTTACCAGTCTCACAGAGATTTATGAGAGCTTATGCGATAGGCAGGCATCCTTGTAGGATTAACTTGAGAAAATCCTTCATAAAAATGTCACAAAATTATCTTTCTACGACATCACTGGTGTGCAGTAAAAACACATATCACTCCCGATCACGGTCTTAAGCTAAATTCGCAAAAAATCACGCAGTAAATCCCCAAACATAGCGAATGTAGGGAACGTTTATCCGTGGTAGTGGAGACGCTATAATTTTTTGTAGATGTAGTATTATTTTTATAACTGGGAGGTAGCAAACGAGCATGCAGTTCACCTGACGGTAAGTGGTCACCGCCGCCCATCTGAACATCTGTAATCAACCCAAAACAAGATCGAAGTCTTCTCTTAGGTCGACTACAGATCCGTTGGTTGGTTGGACCACAGACCCCTGAGGACTAAGTTGGAACGCCTCGGTTAAACATGTGTCTCACATCAAATCAGAATACAGCAGCAAGAACACTGCTGTTATAAGGCAGAAATAGGTGTGGCGGTCGTGCCTCCGGAGTCGAACCGCAACAGAACCTGTTACGACTCCGACCTTTAAGAAAATTGTACAGTATTGAAAAATTTAAACGTTTTTACTTATAATATTAACGTTTAATCAAGTCAGGATTTACTCAAGTAAAGTTTATTTAGCGTGCAGGCCACCTCATGTTAGTTTCTATTCTTTTTAACGCTGTTTATGTCAACTTTCTCCTATTCTATTTGGTTTTTCTCGTTTTTTTAAGTGTCACCCTTTTCTCAGATGTAGTTGGTACCGTCAAGCACCAACGCCACAACGTGTGCTGTTAAAGGTAGCGGAGCGGGTTCCGAGTCTTCAGTTGTCTTGTTCAGCGATACGCGTGGCTGTGTGCGCGTTGGACATCCCCCTCGATGATGTGATGCGGTACGAATTTTGATAATAAAAGCATTATAGAAATTATGTAGTCTGCAAAATAGGCGTAGGTAACAGTTACTATTTTTAAAAGTGTGTACCAATTTTTTATGCGAATACGATGTTTTGTAATAAAATACGTGTTTGGGTTATTTAATAGTAATCGATATAACTAACCATATTTATATGAATACACGAAATAAGTTCCGCTTATATAATAACATTATATGTATAAAATTTTATGTACATCGCAATTTAAAATTATAGGAATAACACACATTTCGTCTCAATTTCAGGAATTCTCGCATGTGACGTATTTGAATACGTAGTCATTGTTGTTGCATGACAATAACGCATTAATTTGCCATCATGTTGTTGTTACATGATGGCGAATTAATGCGCTATTGCCTACAGTACAATGCGTCACAACATACATACATACGTAATCCGCTTACGTTGGGAGCACTTGGTTGAATCGGTAAATTGCATGCTATGATTAAATTGTATAGGTTAGGTAGATATGTCCTATCGTTATTGAGAAGATTGATCTAAGTTATGGAAAAGACTTTGTTTATGTTGACCGTTGGGCGCAATCGGGAGTCGGCTTGGTAATCGTTACTGGAAGAGATACGAGAAATGTAAGCAATCTGTTCAAATGATTGACAGAATTATGTTGGTTGAAGCCTAACAAGAAGTGTGAATTATCTACATACTGATTTACTTGCTAATCTGTATAAGCAGAGTGCCAGGTCCCACTTCAAGTCTCGAAACCACAGATCATATAGTACTGAGACAATATGATCTGTGGTTTCGGTCGGATAACAGATATAGTTTATTGGAAAGTTGCATGCGTTTTTTTTTATTGCAATAGCATCATGACACACAATTTATACCTGGCGTCAGCTTGATTATTGAATATTTCTAGCTGTACTAAGCCTCCAGCTTTGCCCGCGTCGAACATACTTTCTAATACCCGCATGTCTTCTGCAGTGCATTTTAAAAATTGTGTTATGATAGAAAACTTCACAGTGTATCTTTGACTAAAATGTTGTTAAAAAAAGATAAAATCTATTACTTATGCGATAATAAAGTCGGTCATTTTATTACCAATCGATAGTATGGAAAGAAGAAAGTTAACTCCTAGAAAACAAACAAACTTTACCTCTATAAAATACATAAATGGAAAAGTTTGCAACTCGTAAACGTTTATACAATGAGTGCAATATACGGAGACAATGCATACGTGCATGAGAGAGCAGCGATCGTTGTCAATAACGGCTGTATCTGTGGGTTACGGGTGAAGTGGAGTAGGAAATACAGGCTCCAGGATATTAAAGTAATAGGAGAGGGGGGGTACCTGGCACGTTAAACTAATCAGTATCTATAGTCTATACTATACTGTATTGTTTGAAATGAATAGGCTCCGAAACTACTGGATCGATTTGAAAAAATATTTTACCGCTATGATGTCTCCGTCCCCAAGACCGTCCCCGGCCCGTCTCCGCCCCCGTCCTCGTCCCCGTCGTCGTCCCCGATATACTGATATTAAATCCAATTAAACAATATTTTATTAAAAACTAAAAAAAAATCAAATGTATGCAAACTTAGCTACTTAAAGAGTTAAATTTAAATTTGACCGCAATCCTTCCCTAATCTGATAACAGATTGTCGGGTCCAGCATCGTTGATAAATTTAATATTGTAGATTTAAATTATTACGGCCGTTGCTCAAAAATTTGCTTATCTCATATAATTTGCATATATTTGAACGCTATAGGACATTTAGGGTCCTCATATAATCTGAGCATCGGCGGGTAAAGTTACTCGCGATAGTTTGAGCATACTTCAGAACAAGTCACAATCCAATTTCCGGTGTAACGTTGACTTTCTTCTGATACTGGGCTCACGTACGTTATGCAGCAATATACATAAATATGTATTTCGGTTAAGAATTAACTTAAAAATTAGTGCCACCAAAGCCAATTTAATCTGTCAACTATGACAACTGTTAATTTATCTTAATCCTAAACCTCTATAATCTCTATAATCTCTATGCTCCATATTTTGTCTTGTCTGTCTTTTTTCGTATGAATCTTGTGCCCTTAATAAAGAAACGGCGTACTAATATACATATTACCACATAATTAAGCATCTATCACGATTCAAATAAATATACACGAACTAGTAAAACTAAACGAACAGCTTGGAAATTGTTTCAGGATTCGCAAGACGTTCAAAGTACGGAACGTGGGCAGTGGTCACTTGACCACATCGCTGACTACGTCCGCGCCGTGGCGTGTGGTCGCCGCTTTTACCACGTGCCCTGCGCACTGCGGACCGTTCCAGCGAGATGACGTCACACATCTCCGTCTGCCTCCGCAGAGTTCTATTGAGGTGCTACTACATTTTAAGCGAAAACACCACAACGATATGAAGAGTTCGGGGATTCGATTGCTCTCCTATTGATCTGCTGACGTGAAGTGGGACAAGCCTTTGAACATATGGCCTAAGATCCGGCTGCAAGATCACTACGTTCATCAAAGAGACGTTCTAACTCAACATTTTACAGACTTTTATGAATAGAAGAATAAATACATTGATAACCGAGTGTCCGTTGAAAAGAGCCCGCATATACTCTTAAAAAAATAATGATAATATTTTGAAAAAAAAAACGTTCATGACGTACATTCGTTATACCTTTATCAAATTAAACCTTCTTTTATTTTTAATAAGATGATATAACGCTGCCTGTGAAACAATGGCCGCAAATAAGAGTACAGCCAGATACGATTCCCTGCCAAAGGAAATTATAATTGAGAAATTAATTTTCAGAAAAAACACCTCAAAATATTATTTTAATATATTTACTTTGTTAATTTACTTTGAAAAAAAAATGAGGAGGATCTTTTGTGTAACTTAATATATTATTTTTACATTCAATAAATTCAAAAGGGATTCTGACCAAAATGATATTGATGGTTCACGAAATTATGAATTTTTATGTGATTTATGAGCAGCAATTATGCTTCAGTGTCGATATAATAATATCAGGTTGTTTCACCTTTAGTAGTACAAGCGGTGATTTATAGGTGTGAATAGGAAGATTCCTGAATCATACATCGCTTGTACTCCACCGAGATTCAATGGATTAGTACTCAGAATTTAGAGGACCGAATTACTATGTTTTATTTCAAGATAAGATAACTCATAATATTACCGTTAACTGTCTTCTCTCGGACACAACTAAACATAAATATCCTAATTCCAGGTAATACTGTTCCGCTTTTAGAAATATTACACGTTGTAATTATTGTTGATTGAAGGCCTTTATATATATATTTTTTTTATTTATTGTTGTTTCACTTACATCTAAAATTACGGGTTGGTAGAGAAGGTAACAATATTTAAAAACTACTACATACGATATAGCAGGCCTTTGTATAAATATGTTTGCAACGCTACGGTCTCGAATACGAGATTAGCACCAAAACCGTATATGATAATACAAGAATAATTCTATTGTGTTTTAGATTCTGATATGTAGAACCATGTATCATCAGGTGAAAAGTGGTGTCTTTATCTTCCCTACGGATACATACCTGCCTCATAATTATTCGAACAACGGTCGTAAACTCGAGGTTAATATCATTTTCGTCGGGATCCTTTTTAAATTTATTGAATGTAAAAATATTAAGTTACACAAAAGATCCTCTCACACGTATTAATTTCCCTTGTCTTCACCCCGTTTTCCCCGAAATAAATAAAAGCAACAATGTTATAGAATTTCAATAGATTAAGTCTTTGTTCAAAGTTTCGTACCGCGAAGTTGTGTTGACCTTTATATTTATCTACGTTATAACTTTTGTACAAATAAATCACAGACTGTAAAAGGAGATCCTCGCACAAACTTAAAATTTTAATTCCAATGTATAGAATAGACTACCTAGCTCATCAAACGTGGGCCAACACAAATATTGCATAACTTGTTCTTCCCTTTATCATTACTGTTGTTCCGTAATTTGCACTTAAGGAACATTTTAACTTAAGAAACGAATGTGCGCCATATTCTTTATTAACCAATTGTCATCTCATTTCCTCACTTCAAATGACATGAAAGACTTTGTGCCACTTATTTATTGTTTGTCTTGGTACAATACAATATACAACAGGACTGACACATAATGAAAATATAAAAGTCCTTTAAAATAAATAAGATTAAACAACACTTCATTCAGATACATCTTACAGAGTAAGATTTACTAAACAAACACAGCTGACAAAAATAAAATCCGTCCAAAACCCTAAAACGTCTTAAATTTGTTCTGGACCACATTATAATCACTTATAACTGAAATATCATTTTCAGCTGTGTACTGAAGTGTCTCTACGGAGCTGTCAAGTGTGGCCCGCAGCGAATGAAACGTACCCACCGCGGCGGGTTACATCCACCCCTCTGGCTTTCTTTGATGAAAACAATATGATGTTGTTGGTATGATAGTAATTTAATCCGTCGCCCTCAACCCTCGCTAATGCAATTTTTGTGTTCCGCTTAGTGTGATGCGAATGTCAACAGATATAAACGAAGTCTTTCGTCTCGGCCCCTTAGGCACATCTATATACTGCGTATCTACATATATAATTCCCATAGAATATCTGTCATATGTGTCAGCAGCAGTGTTCGATTCAGACTGATATGTTCTGGTCTGAAGGTTGTGGTTAGAGAAAGACACTTAACGAGGCGTTGCAACTGAATCCTTACAGGATAGCAACACACTTGTTTTTAACGTTCATTATAATTTATTTATAGGGCACGTTAAGCAGTCGGTCCCGGTTATTATCGACATGATGTCACTGGTCTCTATGCTGATTTAATTCTACCATACCCTAGGACACATATAACTTAGGATAGGATTAAACTTTCTTTCTGAGAGCTGCCGATAATTGTAATTACACCAGTCTTTATGCTCTATGGATTTTAATACAATAGGATAAGGATAGCCATAATTACTGTCATTTGGCAAAATTTTGCAAATACCTTGGTATATATATCGCTACGTTTTCCAGTCCATACCACTGATTCTCGAGATAGACCTGCCCATTCTTCGCGTAACTCCCTCAAACATCGACTTCGGATACGTTGTTGACGGCTGCAGCAGCAAGCAATACGTCACTGTCACACATTCTAGTTGTAAGATCCTATTATAATAATTTTATTCTATACGGCAATTGGGAATTTTAACGGCAAATACTATGATAATTTAATAAATAAGAATAAAATAAATGCCATATTGGGTTACGTGCGTCCAAGTTCGATAATAAGTAAGCGTAAACTTTTAAAATATTTTTGCGGTGGTGGTTTTAAAATTGTAGCAGTTGTATTTTTAGTATACGTCGCCAGATATATACCGTTGTTAACGTAAGAAGTTTGAATCGACATTTATACGGGAATTCGTGAGATAACTGAAAATTTCCTTTCTGGATGATTGAAATTCGCAGTTATAAAATAAAAAGTAAGAAGTAGTTTTTAAGTTAAAACATAAAATCAATTTATATTTCAAAGAATCTTCCCCTCCGGGAAACGATCTTCGGATCCGAGAAAAATAAAGTTTGCAGGAGCGAACCTAACTTTAAAACGGATCGTAAAATTTATTGCACTTTGTTCCTACTTAATCCATAGAGTTTTTATTAAACATTTCTGTCTCTATCTAGATAAATACAGTGCCAGTTACAGGTTCGCTGCATAATTGCTTTTACTTATTTAGATATTGTTACAAGCGCCAAGTCTTAAAGTCAATTTACCTTTGAATGATATATATTCTATATTTCTAAATAATTTATTTCAGTTACAGCAAGAATACAGCTGGCGATAGAACTAGAAGGAAGCGAGGATTTCAAAGTGTGGCCTCTCACGTTTGTTCTTGAACCTGGTTCAAGCGTAAGGATCTATGTGCAATATACAGCTAGGTAAGAGTCTGTATGAAGGTAAATAAATATGAGTAACTTACTAGCATATATTACTGTAACCTAAATGTTATTCTAATGGACATGATTTATGACTTGCGGCTTCCTACGCAGAGATTCTGGATCTATAGAACCCGGGAAATGGTACCCCAAATCAATTTCGACGTCATTAGTGAGTTAACATTTGTTATAGTCTATTTAAATGATAGAATGATGAAGATGAATATTTAAATGGAAAAGCGTCACGGTGAAATCTCACATATGTTTACACATAAGATTTTCAAGATATTTTAATTGGGTTCTAAAGTATTTAAGAATCTTTAGTTAGTGATTATTTCATTATCAATTTGAGGAGACCCGTCGGTAGTAAGAGTGGATGAATAAGAGTATTTAATAGTTTTATTTCAGCTCTAAAACATTTTCAAGCATGATGTTTTAGTAGTTAGTAGTACTCGATTGAATATAACAAACAAGAAACTGAACATATATGTAGTATCTTCAGTATCTTTATTATATTTCCCGTGTGTCCCACAGATGGCGTCACTCGCCAGCGCACGCGTGCATGCGCGTGCGCGCGGCCGGCGGCGCGCGCAGCTGCGTGCTCGTGACAGAGATGCGCGCGCGCGCCGCCCGCGACCGAGCGCAATGCGTGCTACACGACCACACTGACGACACGCATATGTTGCCCGAGTAAATCAATTGTTCAATTTAAATGCTAAATAAATCCGGCTTAATCCTGACTCGTTTTAAATATTTCAACTGGAAGATCGATTGAAACAGTCATTGACCAAACACAGACAGGTGGTGCACACTTTTTAAATAGAAACCAGCAATTACTATTTTGACTGATTGATATCCATTTTAAATCTATGATGAATTATTCCAAATGCCTGAAATCGATTAAAAATATTCTAAAAGTAATATAGATTGCCTTTTCAGTAATCATAGCTACAGTTCGTATCATGGGCTTTTAATAACAAACATTTGTGCTTCATGACGTCTCCAACGCCTTTCAACTTCCTTGATAAAATATGAGGAAAACATTTATCAAGTATTCGAGCATATATGAAAGGAACTCTAATAAAGAGTAGCCTGACGCCTGTACTCGTACATTACTACACAAGTCTCGTGATACATTGAGATTGATAACCCGAATAACACAAATTAAACAAGGATTAGGTATTATCAACTTTGTTCCTGAAGGCCGGGCCGTCGTCGGTGTCCCCTCCAGAGCTGTCATAAACGGTATGATTGAGCGACGCCCAATAAATTATTATCGATTTTCGCAATGGAAGGGACATAAAGAATTTATGTTCCGAATATACTTCTCGCGATTTGATTAAACACTGATTGATAGGTTTTTAAAGACGTGTCTGGTCTCTACGTTATTTTTCTTAAGTATTCCTTATCAATAAGTTTTAACTTGATGTACAGTCTGTTGAACAAGGACGTGACCGTCATTAGTCAGAATAAATAAATCAGATCTTTTTTCCTCAAATATTTTATTCTCATATATTCCTATATGTTTCAATTCAAAGAATGTATTTACTATTTTGGGTTCAAAAGGTTAGATGATAGTCTTGTGAGCATAAATAGTTACGAGACGTTCGTCGTATTTCATATCCACAGTTAGGCTTCAGATAGGAAATTAAAATGTTGTTTGACATACTAACTACTAAACATCTTTATTTGCTTCTAACACTATATATAACTTTTGCATAATAAAACACACTTACGACATATTATCGTATATTGAGCATAAATTGTCGTATTTTTATACAGAAAAGTTTTTTTTATGCCTGGGATGTAGCAAACGAGCATGCACGTGGAGTGCTGATGGTAAGTGGTCATTGCCGCCCATGGACATCTGTAATCAACCCAAAACAGAGTCGAAGTTCATTCTTAGGTCAACCACAAATGCGTTGCTACCCCTGAGGACTAAGTTGGAACGCCTCGGTTAAGTATATCTCCCTGAC
>DWNJ01000938.1:0-13291 GCA_018250275.1 Udranomia eurus
AATTCAAATTTCATCTATTTCCCCCTCGATTTTACTTCCAATTTCAGAAACCGCCGTTAGTTCCTATCGTTGTGACTTCCAATTTCAGAAATCACAGCCGATGCTCTTTGTACAGAGCGAACCTTGAACGCTTGGCACAGAAACGTGACATTGTAGTACGGATGCAGTACAATCGGAACGCCACCTGCTCCCCATTCACAGCGGCATGCAAATGAGGCGATAACACTCTAGCTGAAATATTGTACCATTGTACTTATCTCGCGTCTATTAAGAATAAGTAGACGATATTTTTAAGTATATTGCCGTCGTTGGCTTCCAGTAGGTGATATTTATAAGCAGACGCCCGTTGTTGGCTTCCAGTAGGTAATATTTTTGAAATTATGACTACGTTTAAAATTAATACTTAATTACAATTATAATGGAAGAAAATGATAAGTATATAATATAATTTCTCTCACGACAAAATGTATGAATTACATTTTACTTTTTACCAAATACATACAGATGCTTGTTCAACTCGGTGATATTTTCTACTGGTTTTGTGTTAATCAATAAAAAAATTGCACATTCTTTTTGAAAATAGTAGTTATTTGAATTCCTTGTTTCATTCAAATGTTTAGATTAATAACTGATATTGTAGTTTCCTTATATCAATCAAATCTCAATCTTCACTGCAAGCAACTTCATAACAAGGAAATATATTTTCGGATTGTTTACGACGTTCAACCACAAAACTGATGTTAATAGGAGATTTATTAAAGTATCTGGGTCAACTATGGAGAAATTCTCGCGTTATAAAGCTATGAGATAAACAATTTCTTGAAAGCACATAGATAGGGCGGAGACGATTAAATTCTATGATGGCGTCACGTGCACTCTATACGCGAGTATAATAAGATTGAAAATAGACTAAAATCTCCGTAACTCAAAAGATGTATAGTAAATATTAACAAGCTATTTATGGTTAACATATTAACCGCACTCATCTTGTTTACTATAAATAAAACTTTATAACAATGTTTATAACAACAGTTGTGTTTGTACTAATTTTGGTTTTGAAGGGGAAAGAGGAAGTAAACAAAAAAAAGATGTAGTGATAAAAAACTATAAAATATTTTTAAGCAAGATAAACGTCGCCTAAAACGCACCTCTTAGTGCGTTTTAGGCGACTTTAGGCTCTACAAAAAGTGGATTTCTTTAAAACCGAATCAAGATCTGCATTTTATTACCAGAAAATCATTTTAAAACCGATGACACATATTGTCTGTGATAACGACATCATGAAAATAACTTTGAAACCGCAAATTGATAGGTGTAGTAGATCCGCTTGAAAAATACCTATTTCCTGCTCCGATGTCAGGAAGCAAACCATCCACGGATGTCATTTCCTCGTCGGTTTTCAGGTTAGAAATAAACTACTCGGTGTCGTTTTAAATAGGTATACGAAAATCGAAATTTTAACGACTTTTTACCATATAAAAATATTCAATTGTTTTAAATTGGTAACGAAAATGTAGTCTTTAACTTTGCATTTTACGGTCTTGAATCTTGATATAATCAGATATAATTCTGACAAAACGTCTTGCATACATTTGATATAAATAAAATATAACAATATCAATAATGGTATCAGTGATGAATAAACTTAAAAAGCTATCCAATTTAGTGCTGTGCGGTAACGCGTTTGCCACCGCCCCCTTCAATATCTCAAGTAGTAGTTATTTTCTACTGTAAGAGTTATTTATAAACCACAAATCAAGTCGCTTCCAACGCACGAAGCACGTCGAAGCACGAGTATTGAATGGAAACTGCGAGGCGGTTGTATTGTAATAGAATTAATTATACATTCACGTGATTATGCTATAATCCTACCTTGAGTATGTGTAATTACGCTCTAGTGATTTCATCTCCGTTTACGTATTTATAAAGTATTTTTTCTACGTTAAGGAAGTAGCAAACACACCACGGATTCAATTGCTGGATTCCTTTGCTCTGTTAATTTCCATATGATTTGTGACAATTGCATAGAGCATTGATTAGGAGTATTGAGGAGGATAGATGAGGCTTCTGTTCAAACGACAAGTAACAGAAATAAAGAGGAAAGGTTTGATTGTTTGTTTGTCTTGAAGAGGCTCCATAACTACTGGACCGATTTGAAAGGTTCGTTCACCATTGGAATTCTACATTATCTCTGATGAGCAAAGGCCATAGAATATTTTCAAAAACGTGAGGGATCTGTATGAAAACTTCAATAATATAATCAAAAGTGTGAAAATATACCAAAAAAAATCCTTATACCGCGTACGGTGCAGACATTATTGTCAATACAGCAAAATGGTGTACGCCAGTTTCATAAGGGGCATATATATCTACAAAAAATTCCGCGATGCCATGTGTCTAACTATTATAGTTATGTCACAATAACTACATTTTCAATTGTTCAAATATGTAATAGTTACACGGGCACAAACTAGGCCAAATTATTTGTATCTGGGTATTAATGCTTATTCAAATAAGTCACTTCTTATTCAAGGATATATACGTACAGGGACGGGGACGGGAACGGAGATCGGGGGATGATTCTGAGGTGGTATGAAGTGCGCTCGGTCAGCTAGTAATAAATATGTCTGAGTAAAAAAAAATACTTTGTCACAATTTGTTTAATGTAGTTTGTATTTGTTTGTTGTAGAAATATAACACCGTGTGACAGAACCAGGTTGATGATCATAACATTCGAAGAATCACAATTTAAGTAACGTTTCAATGAATGAAGGCTGCGGAGGTTTTTGTGCTAACCGATTCCACTTATTTATGTGCACGGTCACGGTACCAATAACTTGAAACCTTGAGACAGATTTGGTTGTATGAAACTCGATATGCATTTCAATTACACAAGACAAGCTGTGAATGAAAATTTATCGAATTGTTATAACTAAGTAGCTCGTAGTATGCGCAAATTTAAGCGTGGTCTCCGCCCATTAACTACAATCCCACTGCTGGACTCCTTTCCATCGTACAGTAGTTGTACAATGCTTTGTTTGACTACTAGCTTGCTTAAAAAAAACGTTCGTTAATTTTTAGCGGCCTGTCAACTTCTAATTATTACGCTCGTCAATTTTGAATGACATTTCTATTACTAATTTAGACTATTTAATATTGGAATCGATAGACTTGACACGGGTTTTAACAAAAAAAACCTGAGAAATTGTGGACCATTACTCAAGATTTTTCTTACTGAAAGTATATTGGTAGACATGTCGATTACTGATTAGCACAAAATTAAATGTGCATGTCCACGATTCGAACCAGGAACCCCGAAACTGAGCGCTTACTATTATTAACCAGTCGTCTATCACTTCTCTCTGAGACGTAGTAAAGGGTGTTAATTATTCTATTAATTAACTTTATATCGCCAACGCAACTGCCTCAAAGCGTTCTTTGCTTATGTAAGTAGCCCTTTCATCTAGCTTATTAAGCCTGTCCTTTCCAAATTTCTCGCCAGGTTTATCGTCCTAATTTAAATTTAACGTCTAAGCGAACCCTTTCATCGTTAGGTCCCTAAAAATAAACTGCTATAACGTAGTAGACAAACAAAGAGAGACGGTATTCTCAAACGGGTATCTTCAAAGGTTTATTTCAATTAGGCACAACGTTTGTGCAAGATTTAAGATCGTATGATTTTATCTAGTTTTGCGTGCTCGTTTATAAAGATTGAGGTTAAATTACCCGAAGGAAAACTTATCGGAAGTCCAATTCTATTAGTATATTCAGCCTGGCAGTCTAGATATAGATAACGACCGATTTCAGTCGTACGACCCATACGCCGTTAATATACTTAACAGTCATAATTTAAGATTGTCGTCGCTTGCATAGACTTAACGATTGCTTATTGTCAGTAACTTACTCGAACCGAGCAAAGATGGACTCGAAAGTTTTTCGCTCTTATCGAATTCACGAGGCAATTATTGATAAGAATACGGGACAAATCTAACAGAACATTCAAATAAACTTATGATATAACTCATTTGAATTAAAATTTGCACATTAAAAAATGTTTAAAACTTCAAATGGTGAAAGACCTAGAGCAAGTCTCAATTATGAGAGGTTCTATCTCGATTTCACAGATAAATAAGTGTGTTCTATGACTCAGTGTTGCCAACATTAAAATGGAATTGTCGCATAGAACAGTACGAAGCGTTTTAAAATCAACGAATTCAAATCCGTCTCAGTGCTAAGGTGCGTCTTTCTTCAGTATCTGTTGAGAAGTTCCTTTTTTATATTATATGTGAAAAATCTACGAGGAATTCATGTTTAACGCCTCAAATGGTGAAAAGCCTCTCTCAAGTCCTAGTCTCACAAGAAAGTCATTAAGGGCGCAAAAGGGACTGAATAGATACTTGTTAAAAGGAATACGAGACATTTCGGTACTTGGACTAGATGACGTGGTGCCTTGAGGACTTTTATTTGTGGGCAAAAATAGGTCTGTGCTACGAAATATAATATTATACGTATATGTAACAGGAAGGTATCAAACGAGCATGCAGTCACTACCATGGATATCTATAATTAACAAGTTAGGATCGAAGTTCTTTCTTAAGTCGATTAAAGATGCATTGCAAATCCTGAGGACTAAGTTGGAACCTGGATTATGTGCTTATTTCGTTCGTATTAAGTATTAATTTCGTATATAAGGATAAATTAATTTGATTTGATTTGTTAAGAAAATTATCTGTATAATTTACTCATCTTTCTATTTCAATTTTGCAATCAGTTGGAAATTTCCAAATACAGTTTTAAGTTTTCACTTCTGTTGGCAGTCTCATGGCTGCTTTTTCATTTCGATAGCAGATATCTATATCTATATCTGCTATATGTCTGGCTGTGATCACTACGTCGGCTTGCTACTTTACTATTTATTTCTTAAAAAACCGTCCAAAGAGTGATTCTACGCTTAAGTATAGACATGTTCCACTCAAACCTATCCTTGGATATGTAAAACATGTACTCAGCGTCTTCACGCTATAAACCACTCTAAGTAAGAAAGAATACGTGACTGCGCAACATGTTTAAGTTAGAATCACCAGTCACAAAAGCAGATTAAATAATATTTTGCGTAACCTAACCTGACTAACCGTAATGTGAGAATTTGAGTATTTAAAAGTTGCGTAGGAATTTTAGTTGATAATTTTAAATAAACTTTTTATCTATTGGTCAAATCAATCAATTCCGTGATCATGAGTTTCAGTGAACTAATCAAAAATCATAGAATCCTTCTCATATAATAAACTAAACGCGTAAACTTTCAGGACAGCGTTGTTAACTATTGTGGTGGTTTACTAACATTAAATATTGTATTGATCTATTAATAAATACATTAATAAAATAAATAGAGCTTGAACTTTACTTGGTGACGTCTTCACTGCGATTTCATTCATCAGGAACTTATTTATACGATGGCATATGAGCATTTCGTCATGTTATGTGACTGTCGCATATGGCACGCCTGTACCAACTACGTTGCTATATTTTAAGATTATGTTCCGTTTAACAAAATGGTTATTTTTTGAATATGCTTGCCTTATATTTCATCGGTCATCTTATAATACACCTGACCAATATTATAAATGCGAATGAAAGTTCGTTTGTTGCGAGCTCATACTCCAGCAAGTACGAATTATAAAAATATATACCACATATTTTCTGAGATTCCTATCCCAGAAAATATAATCTGGTATAAGGACATAGGAGCTTAATGCAGAAAAAAATACTGTTCCCGAGGATAAAAAATATGGTCATCCGGTCGTATTTAAGGATATCTACGCGAGCAAAACCACGGGTAAAGTTAGTATTAGAATACATTTTTAGTCTAAACCACCTAATAATATAAAAATAACATCAAAACCAAAAGTTAAAAATTAGTTGAGGCATTTTGTAGCAAAAGTTCGTTCCACTGATTATGAGGGAAAGCTGCTCGTAAAGTACGGACGGTTTATTGCTTCGCCACAATTTTCCATTTACTGCCGAGCTACTGGTCAGTTTGCGATAGTTTACCCTAATTATACTGCAAATTATTTCACTTTGTAGTCTCCAAGAGCTTCTCTAACCTTAATTTTAATTAACGGCTAATAAACTGTATTTACCTTGCATAATCAAACGATTTTAGAATATTTTTCGCAAAAAGCCTCTACTCTCTTCATAATTATCCTTTATAAACTAATATTCTGGTATAATATCTTTTGACCGCAGTGTAGGTAGGTATAACTTTATAAACATGCCAAGATACTTTTCACATTTTATTTATATTCCTTATCTTTTGCATTACGACTTTATCTTTTCTCTAGTAACTCGTGGTAAAAATGATATTGTTACAAACAATGAAAGCCCTGTAAAAACAATTCGCTTACCAAACAACTTTCTAACAAACAATAAAAGTTATGATTGTAACTAAACAGAAAGTTAGCAAACATTCTAATGAACAATAAAGATTATTATGATTGTAAACGAACATGGAAAGTTATATAAAGTAGAAACAATTGGAAAAATCGGTTGTGGGAATGACGTAAATGGGAATGGGTTAATTAATGCTACGCATCCATTGTTTCAGAATGACATCAACGACAATGCGTGTTACTACGAACTACTACTAAAAAATCTATCCACAATAGAGTATGATTGATATTCAATTAAAATACAGCAGAACTGCTACTTATGTCTATGCAAGCTATATCGCAAAACTGTATGTCTACCGCAGGCTACTACTAGGCATGGAGGATTCCGTGCCACGCTGCTTCTATAGTTGATAGAATTACTGATGGCTAGACTATTGAACGTTTTACACATAATCTAACCCGACTGTCGACTAACATGAAGTGACTGAATTAAATTAAGAAGGCGCGCATGACATTTTATCGTCGAAGCATTTTCTTCGTAGCTAAATATTTCTACTCGTATTTTTGTTTCATTAGCTATTTTTACTATGATATCACTAACTTTCTCTGTAATCGTGTAATTAATATCAGCCCAACCGTCGTAATTAGGTATCGTTATTAATAAATATCAAGTGGACATTTCGTTTCTCGCTAATTATGTTTCAAATCGAACCGAAATGAAAAAGCTATTATAGCGTTATGTATGGTCTGAATTAAATGTTACGGGATTTAAATTCCGATTCCGAAAAGTCGGACTTCCCATTGTTGTTACACCTCATATTTCGGTTTTGGATCCGAATTTTTTTAAATCGAACATGAAAATTCTCGTTTTTCTTCAAAGCCTAAAAGGCTATATTATAGTTTTTTCTTCAGCATATCTTTCTTCCGACACCTTCGATTTCGATTCCAAATTCCGTTCCGATATCATTATCATCATCAAATATACGAACCACAATATACATAGTAATGAACAAGTGAGATAGTAACTAGAAAGGATTTATTGTAATTAGCTTAGTAATCCTCTTGCGGGATTCACCTAGGCTATTAACCTTCTGGCACTGCATGTATACCGCAAAGCACTAAGTTAATCATAGGTCAGATTAGATCTGTTCATATTACGATGTGAATGAAACCGCTCGACCTGTTATTATAAGTAGTGTCTATTTATTGTCCATAGTGTTATATATTGTCCATAGCTCCGTTTTTTGCATGCAGTCCACCTAATTATAAGTGGTCACTACCCAACTCGAGACTAGATCGAAGTTTGACCACAAAAGCTTTGCTATCTTTGAGGATAAAGTCGTACCGTCGTCGTTACTTATAAGTCGGTCTTATTATGAGCAGTGAGTGCGATACTAACTGCGCCGCGTTAACTAGTCTGTACTATATTTATAAAATAAATACAAAATTCATAGGTGGCTTTAGTAGTACTATAAACAGGTGGTATTATAAGTATCAATAGAAGATACTACGTATCTAAATATACCATAAGTAGCTTAGCCATAGACAAAATAGAGTAAAAAATAAATAATCAAGCGTTCTTTAAATACCTAGTATAAAAAGTTCTCTAGCAAAGGCTAAAGGAAACAACTTGGCTGGCCAAGCTCAATCAACAGGTTATTTATCAAACATATATTTTCTTTGTTCTTGCGTTAAACCCGATGCTATTTTCTCACTTGAGACTTTCGTGCCTTAAAAACAAAAAGATATCATATAGTTACGATTGCTTTATTTATCAAGAACATTTAATAATTGGAACCCACTGATCCCATCGTATTAAAATTGTCATAGTATATTAAGATTTACGATCCCCTACGGGTTAAAAACGCTTTAAATTAGTAAAATAAACAAATACTCATGAGTAGAAATGAGATCATGAGTTTCAGTGATCATAAATTAACTAATCAAAAAATATAGAATCCTTCTCGTATAATAAACTAAACGCGTAAACTTTCAGGACAGCGTTGTTAACTATTGTGGTAGTTTACTAACATTAAATATTGATCTATTAGTAAATACATAAATAAAATAAATATACCTAAAATAAATTGAACTAAGTTATAGAAGCGTATATAGATGATAAAAACATGACAAGAAAAAAAACAACATACATGTAAATACTTATTATAATTATAAATTATTTAAGGTTAGCTGGTGGTACGAGTCTAAGCTATTTTGTACTTCAGAACAAGGCTTGAGTTAATTTAATGCTTATATTTTTATTCCTTATCTTTTGACCTAAATCTAGGCAACAAAGGGCGGACTACCTAGCGCCGTTTTACAATCAACCCCCGGTGAGCTAATTAATCAGCTCGTTATAATAATAGCTAATTGAATAGGAACATTTAATTTATATAGCGATGAAAAGAAAGACGTCCATTAACAGCGTTGGATTTTACTCTGGGGATAACCGTGGATGAGATTTAATTCGACCAAAAAAAAACAATTGAAAAGAGATCAAAATTGAAACAGGAAGAAATTTAATAAAATACTAATTTAAACGTAACCAATAGTAAAATTATGTTTTCGTATATATATTTTTTATAAAGTTAATTTATGTATTTTTAAATTTCGTAATAACGTTCCAAATAATTATATAATGGTTTACCACTAGTAAATAAAAGACAAATAATTTATTTATCATTACATATAATGATGAAAATGAAACAATGAAAATAGAATAAGATAAAATAAACTGTAGAAAAGTAATCTATTCATATAATAAATCTATAAGTGATTGACATCTACTATCGACTATCTGTACATAAAAAATATCTAAAATAAACCCATTTTAGGGGTCTTTATTTAAAGAATAGAAATCATTTTTTTTTTTCATTTTTGTCTGTCTGTTTGACTGTGCCTTTGTTCACGCTAATCTCAGAAACTGCTGATCCGATTTGAATTCGGTTATCACTGATGTATTTTAGTAAGCTTCACTTAACGTTTAGTGTTTGTTTCATAAAAATCGGTTCATAAATAAAAATGTTGTGGGACAGGGACGGGGAGGCGGTACGAAGTGCACCTGGTCAGCTAGTAATAAGATTACGTCGACTTTGATGTCAAAGAGAATGTAAAAGGAAAAATATAGTAGACTAATTATATTTCGAAACACATATGTACGACTTTTTCAATCTGGTTCGAGCTTGGAAATAAAATCAATAATATATAGATAGATAATATGATGAAAGTTCAACGTCTACCATATATCAAACCATGGCTGGATTACCATGTGGATATTTTCGCCATGTTTTCGAAAAGGTTACATCCTTACAAGCTGGCATGAGCCGGGTAACTCTACGCTGCATGTTATTGTGTACAAATTGGATTGCATGCCACTTGGGTTACGTAACGACACATGACTACGTGGGAATTTAAAAGTGTTGACAAGTTTTCCTCGGGAATTTATTTAACTTGCTAAAATGTAGCTGTTATAATGTTTAGTCTACTGGGAAATGGCGGTCGACGTTTTATTTATGTATTTAAGCTTATATTATACCAATATTCATAAAAGTAAGCTTATGAATATTGGTATAATAAAGGCAGACTTAATAAAAGCTTTCTTTACCAGTTAACCTTAGGAACGAACAGAAATCAACGAAGGCGGTAATTAAAAAGACGAAAAATTATACTTTAATTTGATATGTTACTGCCTACTTTTGGTAGGTCTACTACTGAACGTGGCAAACTTTTTTTTTTAACTGGGTGATAGCAAACGAGCATGGATCCACCTGATGGTAAGTGGTCACTGCCGAAGTGAAGTTCTTTTTCGTTGCTACCCCTGAGGACTAAGTTGGAACGCCTCGGTTAAGTATGTCTCCCTGACGGGGAATGTGGTTCGAGCCAGAGTACAGCAGCAAGAACACTGCTGTTATAAGGCAGAAATAGGTGCGGCGGTGGTGCATCCGAAGTCGAACCGTAAAAAGTTCTACCACCTTGACGGTTTATATTTTAAATGCATGCAAGGCATGATAAGTTAAAATTAAATCAATTACTTGATTATAATGGACATGTGCACATGCACAGTCGTACGGCACGAAATGTATATATTGAGTTACTAAAACAATTATAAAATACGTGAAGAAGTAAATTCTGTAATTTCTGGAATTAGGACAGTTGAAATGCAAGCAACCAATAACAAAAGTGTGGGTAACAAAGACAATTCACCTTATATTCTCTGCCCTAAAAACGGATGACAATAAAAAATGGAGCACACGCCCATTCCTTGGGTAAAGAATAACTGTATACAATCGAAACTCTACTACAATACTTCTGCGAAACAATCTTTCCTTACAGAGCTATTATTATATAAAGTACCTATGCAATCAGAGAACATTTTTCAATATCGTTTTTTCTTTAGAATCCCTTCGGGAACAGTGTATCTGGATAAAATATGTACAAATAAAAATATACGAATGTGAATAAAATTATAATTATCGGTTGTATCCTAAAGGCATGAAAGCTTAACAAACTCGCGTTCGCATTGTAACGTTACGTCAGGAGAAAAAAGGAGATTTTTCCCTGAATACAACTGTTGCTTGCATATTACTTTTTGTCCCCCAGCACTATTGGAATGCTTGGGAAAATATAATTTGAAAAAATGAAATAATAGCTGATAATGCATAATGAATAATAATTATATACACCTACCGCAAAATCTCGCTATCAGTTTTTAACCTCGCTAAAAGTTTACCTTTGTAACATCTTTTATATTTAAGAGGTGGTGCAAGAATGTCTGAATAAATAAATAACGCCCGCTCATGATGACACCTGTTACAGACCCAAATTGTACTAAGTTCTTGGCATACCTCGGGCAGAAATTTTATATATTTTTAAGAAGCGTTGTTGTTTGAGAAGTAAATGAAATTGCCTATTGTACCGCGGACCGATAAGAAGTATATTGGACGGCCTGCAGACCGTCAAACTGTTAGTCCGCAGTCCGCTGGTATTTCGTAAAAGCTTTCGAGGTTATGCGTAGGATGGCTTTGCAACGTTATGTAAGAAATCCTGAATTCTCGTCACCCATACTCTGCGTTTTCAGAGTATCCAGGTTTCATAACCTTTTTAATATATAACATTGTCCTCTTTACATTATGGTTTTTAAGTTAAGAATTAACATAAAACCACATAAATGTTAAAGGCACAAAAACTAAAATCGTGAATGCAGTGAAGAAGACCAGTGAATAAAGTAACAAAAGAAATTAGTACAAATCATAAATTGGATATTTTAAATGTCAGTCTCTTCTATCCTTGAGGTTAACAAAAGAACCATCATAGTGGCCCCTGATCGACAAGGCTAGGAATCAGCTGTAAACCTACACACAATTAAAATTGTCACCTAGAAACAGCAGCCCGTCGGTCTGCGCTCGGTAATGGTCTTAAAAACCGAAATGACATTTATTTCCGCCGATACACGCGGTGATCTCATCGATTCGTAGTTCGTAGCATTGGAACGGCGCTATTATATTTCTGGGGCATGACATATCCCTTGGCGTAATGTGGTTTGCTCTTTATGAACGCATCGCTAGTCTAATTTCAGTTTAAGATCCGATATGTAGGTCATCATTTCTGTTTACGCTGATGTTGACACGGTTCTCTATTTATTATCCAGTTTAGATAGACGTCCCGTGATTATTAAATGTTTTGATTGATGTTCTAAGAATTTTATATGGACTGTTGCCTACGGACATCTATCCGACCTCAAAAGAACTAAAGTCCGGTCTGACGTTCTATGTTCTACTTCGAAAGGACATGCTTCTAATGCCTGATCGAGAAGTCATGGCGGCCGTCATTCCTCCACCCATGATGTATAGTTATTATGGTGTGTTAGTTGTGTAAGAGACGAATACTTATCTTATTTGATCGGGAATCAAACCTGTACAGAACCTGAAGGTCGCTAGCAATAATGGGACGTAACGAGCACTAGTAAAGTCTAGTTATTCATATTTTATTAATATAACATAATAATACAATTGAGAGGCTATAGAGAAAGGCAAATTAAATTAAGTGAGCTTTCGTGTTCGGGGAAATAATTATAAGCAATAATAATACGAGCACAAAGCTTTTCTGTTACGCAGTTTACTTTAGCTTGGAATAAATAACTTCCGGTTAAATAAATAAACGTTATTTCATGATGGCGGTCGAAAATATGTTATCGAGTACATTATACTAATCCACCTATTTAATTTTAAATACGATATTTGTTATATAGAACTGATAACCCGTATATCGTAAGTAAACATTTGAAACCGGATCTAGTTAATATAAAATTACAATAGACAACTTACTACGTTTGCACACCACACTTTTACGTCTAAGGCGCCTACCACTAAGTTGACGTTTACGCGAGAGGAAATTACTGGCTCTTACAGCAACGGGCAGATGTCACCACACCCGGGAGCCGTATTCCAGACTGTACGGCTTCGTGTCTAAGTCGGTAGTCGATTGCACTGGAATAAGGTCACCAACCTTTTGACACTGAAACTCAGTCACGGTGGCAGTGTCGTCCGCGGTCGATTCGGAGAACGTCACGCCGCGTCGAGCGCGGCGTACGTCGTCCGCCAGGGCGCAAGCGTCAGCCTGCTTCGGCGCGCGGCCACTCGCGCTCACGGGCCGAGACTGGCGGATTCGCGCGTTTTCCCTCCCGCGCTTTCCCGACGGCATGCGCACATCAAGCCTGCATTGTTCTGCAAATAGCAGGAGGGCTGTTCGAGCTCCTTTCAGCGCCTGCGATACTGGACTGTTGCCTCGCTAGGATGAGGAGCGCAGCGCAAAAAAGCAGCTCAGTCTGCTCGTTACACAATCGGGGCTTGCTTGCCGCTATAGAGGTTGAACTGAATGTGTCGAGGCAAGTGTTTGTAGCGGTC
>DWNJ01000939.1:0-13287 GCA_018250275.1 Udranomia eurus
CTCCCGCAAGTTCATCTTCCTTTGCTTACAAAGCTACATTCACATCCCACTTTTTATTATCATCATCTTGCATCTCGTAAAACTAAAGCATACTTGACTATTTTAAATGCATTCTCGTCAATGTACAACTACTATTGGAATTCACCCGCTTCGCACTTTTGTAATTGAGATGATGATTATGATCATCTCAAACAATATATTATGTGAGTTTAATTTTACTAAACACTTCTTATTGTGCTTAATTGTACATAACTATTTCGGCCTTACACTGTTGTAAGTGTTCTAGCTGCTGTGTTGTGGTTTGAAGGGTGTGGTCAGGGAGACATACGTAATGGAGGCGTTCCAACTTAGTTTTCAGGGGTAGCAACGCATTTGTGGTCGACTTAAGAAATAAATTTGATCCTATCTTGGGTCGGTTGCAAATGTCCATGTACGGCAGTAACCGCTTACCATCAGACGGACTGCATGCATTTGTTACTTCTTAGTAATAAAAAAATATATACCAGTATTGATTTATGTCACTATCACTTCGTTATTATATATAAGAAAAGCAATATTATGCCTACAATAAGTGCGAATGTATTTTGCGTGCGAATAATCTGTTTGTATGTTTGTCGTTAATACACGTGATGCCAGAGCCCTCTATTATCCTAATATTAATTAGTTTCCAATAAACAGTGGTGCTCTATTTCTTGTCAATATTTATACCTATTTAAAGCAAATCGATCAAAGGAATAAAAAAACTTAAACAAATTGTCATTCCCTATTTTACTCCCTTAGGGGTGGCATTTCCAAAATTCCTATCTTAATGCTTATTCCTTACTAATTCAGTTCTCAATTACGTTATATAAAAAAGGCTAAAGGCTGAACAGTTTGCGCTGATCTCTGGGTATGTTAGTCACCTTCCTCTTTTAAACATAAAGATAAAAAAGAAGCTTAGGGAACAAAAAACGACATATACCTTTTATGTCGAAATCGATTCCCTCAGGCCCAATTCACCTTCAAACCAACTTCCACAAAACACCTCCCAAAACAGCTCAGCCAGGGAGCCATGTCACTAATATCATAGTCAGCAGAATCCCGCTCAAATGGTTTAGTAGCACTCGAGTACTCCCGACGTGTTTGTGCTTAGGAGATTACGCCAGGAAATAAAACACTTTGCTTCACATGTCTGAGATACTAACAAATATGATGTGCTAGGTACAGATGCGTGGCTATTTGCAGCGAGTAAGGAATCCCTCCCTCACTCATATATACTGTCCTCCCGGGCAGTATATATTGCATGGATTAAAGTTATATACCATCAAACATAATTTAATACCATCGTAGTCTTCAAAATAAAGCACCTAGTTCTAAGATAATTGATGCACGAACTGTAGATATGGCATAATTTGCTCTCTCCCTTACAATTTATAACTCAAAAAAACATTTTTGATGAACTCCAACTCAAAGAAAACAGAGCAGGATCGACGCTCTCAGTTTAGAACAACAAAATATTAAACGTTAATCATCGTTCGAGCTGATTGAGATGAAATTGGCCTTCTTCCTACAAAACAAACGCCTAGCCGTAAGAAACACTCAATCTAATCGTGGCACGGGAAATGAAAAGCGAGACGGAAGTAGCGCCGTCTCGCTCATTGCTACGATTTACAGGCGCGCCTAGAATTGAAGTTTGGGGCTACGCGAACAGCGTTATTTGATTCTGCACTGAGTTATGTAGACGCCTGAGCATGTTACTGCGTCTTAATTAATGCTGGATTATCAACATTCCAATGCTGAAATACGGTGGCATATGAACGTTCATATTTATCCGCAGCGATCGTAGGTTTAACACATGTATTTCTAGCTCTCACATTGCAAAGCGGCCCTGCCCAACTTTATACTTTAAACTTTAAGTGTATACTTTAATAATTTTGTTAATCTCCAGATTTTAGAGTCATCATATGTTTTTTATTTCACTTGAAACGTTGTTAGGCCGATATCGCCAGATTCTTTTAGAGAAGATGCTACAAACTTTGAGACCTAGTTATAGAAGGTCACTAAAAGTACTTTTATTTATTACCGCTCTACTATTAGTATATAATTTTATACTTTTACTATATTTGCTTTAAATGATCCTCTTTATATATAACATGATAAAGATATTCATACATATTTAAATCAATAAACATCAGCCTAACGGAAGCAAGTGGAGTGTCATAAAATTTTGCAAATTGTAATAAAAAATATATTGCGATTTGAAAAAGGGACGACACTTACTATTCACTGACGGCGTTTTACAAAAGGCTGTTGAAGTCGTAATCTTTATTATCCCGTAAAAGTCCCCCTAGCCGGCGGCGAAATGAATTGAAAAATCGACGACGGTAATCAATAAGAGCTCGTACATTGTCAAAGGAGGCGGCAACCTAAACATGTCACTACGAAAATGTAAACTATGAGAATAGAGTATAATGTTTCATGTGATATATTTCAGTATTATATTTAACTAACAGAAGACGCTTCAAACCGCCCTGATGGTGGGAAGAGATCTGTGGCTAACAGACATAACATAGAAAGGGTTGCAGGCATATTTTCTATGGAATAGGATCATAAAAACGTCCATAAAACTGAAGGTACTGAACTGAAGGTTAGCATTAAAATCAATTAAGAAGTGAAATAAGCAATGATTAACACTTATAAGCCTAATACAGTAATACAACAAAAACTACTTATTAATGCTTGAATAAACAATGGCGAACGCTCGTTTCGTGGCCCGACCACTCTGTTAAGGCTAAATTACACAAACGGAATCTTAAGCCCTCTTTAAACAGTGCGCGGTCCGGGCGCCGCGTTGCATTTTAAGCGTCTAGTTTTCGTTATGGTTATGACATTATTTACAGAGGAAACTGATTATGGATAGTGCTTTTGGGAACGCTGCGATTTTAGACCCGATTTAATTTAATTTTAAGTGGTTTGGAGCAAATTTAGATTGGGACGTTGTCAGTATTTCAGAACTATGTGGGGTTGTTGCACACTACTCATACTATATAACATAAAACGGTCAGATTCTAGATAAATATAATAAAATGTAAGAGTATAAATTACAATGCCATGTGCCAATTTTAAGATCTTGTCATTTATCTTATTTCTTCACAGGCTTGCTTAGACAGGGTTCAAAAAACCCCATTTACCAACGGCAATCTGTGTTTTAGATCATATTGGTGCTGATTAAACGATTCAACCACACAGAACTTAAAAACCAAAGAACAGGAATATCTTGGTAGTTCGAAGATTTACACCGGCACTACAGTGTAGATCGACCATTTTGCGTCTAAATTATAGTGACGTCGGTAAACTCGAAACGTAATTAAAGTGCTTGTAGCTCTACATCCCATGATTCTAAAAGGATATTTTAATTAGAGCTTTTTAGCGAAAACTCAGGTCTGAGACAGGTAGTTGCGTCTATTTGAGATGTTTTAACTAGTGTTCATTTTAAGGTGGTAGAATCTTTTACGGTTCGACTCCGGAGGCACCACAGCCACGCCTATTTTTGTTTTATATCAGCCATATGCTTGGAGTTTGCTGGTTTGTAGGATTGAAATGGAGACATACATAACCGAGGCATCCCAACATAGTCCTCAGGGGTAGCAACGAATTTGTCGATCAAAGAAAAAACTGCGGTCCTTGGGTTGACTACATATGTCCATGGGCGGCAGTTGCCACTTAGGCGGGCTGCAATACTCGTTAAAAAGTGTTTGTCGCTCAATATGATTCTAAAAGAATAGGAGTAGAGCTGTTTAGCGAAAACTCAGATACGAGATAGGTCGTCCATTTGAGATGCTTTAACTATTGTTCATAGGCGAGCGGTATACCTATTTCCGAACACGTAGAGGCGCCAGAACGTCCCGCAGCTGAATAGCGCTGCAACACACTGACAGTACCTTCCGCTTATACAGCTATCTCAGTCTTGTGATGCTTGTGACGCTATTTGAACCCTTACGTCCATCAGTGCAAGGATGCTAAACGACGGTTAACTGTTTAGTATCTCCCGCGAAGAGCACTTTATGCTTCTATTTGAAATCAGGGTTAAGTTTTATCTACAACCCATCTTCTTGACACGACCATCTAAGAAATGCTCTAAATTATAGCGATGTTTTAAAACCAAAATAAATTCATCGTCTGTGTGTATATCCTAGGCTACATTTGGCAAAAAGTAAGACGAAGGTGAAAACAAACGCAAAATAAACTCAACCTTTAAAACATCACACAACGTTAACAGTACCGTAATTACAGATACGACGAACTGGAGCGGAAAATTCTGACTCCTCCACAATCTCCGGCACATTTTCCAACACATTATGTTTGAAATTTTAGCCGTTATCGCCGATTTCCCGAAAACTTTGTCCGACTCCCGACGGTTCCAAAGGATGTCCAAATTACATAATTACTTTGGAACAGAGTGCGCGCTTCCTTGTGTGATACCTGCGAGTGCTGCTACGTTATTTGGAGCGAAACGTATCTTAATAGTTTCCTGGAAAAAGTTCCTTTTTTGGGGAAGAAAAACCCTTTTTTCAATTATTGTAAGGCCCAGCAAGGTCACAAAAAATACCACCATTATAATTTGGTACTATTACTTTCAGATTACTCTACGTCTTGGGACATTTTGTAATCTGCATCAACCATAAATCACGATTCCATTTACAGATTAACAATGGGGTGCCAGGTG
The DNA here is from genome assembly GCA_018250275.1 of Udranomia eurus. Classification (NCBI taxonomy): domain Eukaryota; kingdom Metazoa; phylum Arthropoda; class Insecta; order Lepidoptera; family Hesperiidae; genus Udranomia; species Udranomia eurus. The sequence goes on from DWNJ01000939.1 coordinate 4,706, forward strand.
GAGACACCTGCGATTGTTTCGAAATTCAAAATTAGCTTCTCATTCCGCCCTCCTACAATTCCATCATCCGCATTGCAATTTAAGGAAGCAAAATTACTTGTGAGCCTCGATATCATCTCTAGGAGATCATCACAAAGAGTCTTCTATATATGTTCAGGTTTAAGATGGGGCAAGTCGCTTTATAGAGGAACTTCATGTAATTTTACTTAGGAATAACTATTTATTTGTCACTAGTGGTCACTGCCGCCCATGGACACCTGTAATCAACGAAGTCGTCGAAGTTATCTTAAGACAACCATAGATGCGTTGCAACTACTACTGGGGACTGACCACGCCCTTTAAATCAAAACAGTAAGTAAATTGCCGTTATAGGGCAGAAAGAGACGTGGTTTGGTGCCTCCGGAGTCTAACCACGAAATGTTCCACTACCAAGAGGTAGACCATGAAATCAAACATACATAGACCGAGTTCCATTTAGCAAAATCCGTGTACCTAGATATTACGTTCCAAAATTGTGTATTGTGGTTATAAAGGCGATAATCGCGTGCACATACATATTTCTGGAGACACTAAACTATGTGAGAGGCGGCCGGCGAGCTCCCCGGGGCCGCATGGTAATTACAGCCGTAATAACTTATTACTGGCCCGTGATAACGCGTAATTGACGTAATGGGGCCATCTACTAATAGTTGGCTGTGCTCCTGCTATCTACTTTACGACCTCCGCGGCGTCTCTTTCCCACGTATGAAGTTTTGTGAAAAGAACCATCTTTCTCGCCGGCGAAACATTACGTGATGTATACTTTCTAGAGAAACAGTTTCCAGAATGTCGTATCTCGTGAAAATTTTAATAGCAAGTGAGAAGGTTAGAGGAGACAGATTTTCAGATAGGAACATATAATTTAAGTACCTTCTGTTTACAATAAACTCAAAGTACTAAAATAGAATGCATCATCTACTGGTTTTTCCACAGACGGCTTTTTGGTCGTTAAATTATAAAATAAAGATAGACTTGTTATGAAACCCAATTGTTATAAAAGTTCTGGACATTGCAAAAATTGTAAAACAAACAACAGCCAGTCCAACGTATTAAATACGTGGTACCCAACATTACATCCCGTTCACCAAATATATATTATACTTTTACAGCTTTATCGCTTCATCGCTTCACGCATTCTATCGAGCAAGTAGTGGGATTAAATGCTTGCTTCTGCGTTTTTTCCAATGTGCGACCAATCTGCCAAGTTGAGCAAAAGACATGGTATCGAATATCACACAAATCTTTACGATTTCGTATCTTCGTTGTAATCAGTATACACGCTTTATAAAGGACGACAAGCAAACAGGAAGCACTTTTTTTATTGGTTTAACGATACATTGAACATATGGTTCATATTGTAATTAAGACGCTTAAAAGAATATTGGTATAGATTTCCGTATTACCAAGATTCGAACCCAGAAAACCACTCCATCCCAACCATTCGTGGTGAATCAACAAATAGTCAATCGAATCAGATTAACCGTAGCACGGATCCGCATTCATCGTCGGATCTTTTTCAAGAACACATCGTTCCCACCCTCGTCTAAGGCGAGGCGGGGGTGGTATCGACCGCTCAATTACTCCGGTCATTCAACCCGCGTAGCGACGTAGTAGGCTACGGCGTAGCGTAGGAACCGCTTTTTCTACGCGATATGACGCCCGCCCTTTTCTCTCGTAGACTATTTTTATTTAAGCCACGTTACGATACTTCGTTTTTATGCCAGTGGGTTGCAAAATATGTACCGTGTAGATGTAAACGATATATTGTATATCGGTGTATGAAACTAATGGTCTAAAGCTGAGAGTAGTTATAAATCAGACTTTGAAATAAAATACCGACTTTCGAAATAAAATCAAACGTTGTTATTTTTATTATACAATTGAAGCAAAGAATGAAGAAAGAAATGAACTCATTACGAATCTAACGTACTTTATTAATTATTTTAAGTATTTTTAAAATGAAGCAAATTTTCTATTGCAAACATTTCAACCACTAAACCAAATGTATAGAAAACTCACTTGGATTATTTTGAAATCTTTATTATTAATATAATAAAATTATAAGTGCTGTGTTGTTACGACATGTCTATTACTACGTAATTTTCCCCAGAAGGTACTGAAGAGTATAAAAACACTAGGATCGTTTTTATACTCTTGTCTCATATACTATTCGGGCACAAAATTCGAAACCCAAATTCCAGTTCTCGATAACACAAATCTTAGTCAGTCCCAAGTGTTGATAGAACCGATCAGGCTTTGCTTAACGACTTGCCAGGAGGATCGGATAGCATTGAAAAAGCAGAACCCGCGTCAGCTGGCGAGCGGCCAGCGCTGCCCACGACTGCAACCAACACTCGTTAGGACTCACGTCTCTATGCGATCTAAGCTATAGCTTAACTGTGGCCTCGCTTGCTTTTATGGTAATATTTTCGTTCCTAATGTCGTACGCGTATATTGTAGCTGTACTTCTACAGCTCGCTTTTAGCAAACGAAAACCTCTGTAGATACATCCATAGAAGAAGGAAACTTTCCTTTTATATAGAATATAAAAAGAGCTAACAATATATAAAGTCATACATTCATACATTAAGGTAATCTTATATTATACAAATGAACTTATCCCAGTCCGATATTATAATAGAACGCTTATAAAAAAAAATAGTTTCAGCAGACCCAAAAGCTTATTATATCATATTAATACGCGAAGCAAAAAGTTTAGGGACGATTTTTACGACAATTACACGGACGGACGAGTATGAAATTTTGCACAGTCAAAGTTTATACGGAGAAGAAGTTTCGAGATATTTTATGTAATAATACATTAAATCACTTAAAGAAACTTTACAGCTAATAATTCTATGGTATATGGTCGATTTTTGTCGACCGCTACAAGATCTGTAGTAGATATACTCATAAAAACGCAAAACATCCACCTATGGGACACTGAGCTTCGTAAAATCCTACAACACTTCTAAACTAAATCCGTATCTACCTCATTATGTATAAATCGAAGGACGAGAGATTCGGATCGGATGGCATTGGAAAACTCCGCACTATCAACTGCAAGTGAACTGGCGATGGGCCAACGCGCCACGCGCTGCAACAAACACTCGTTAGAACCTAAAGACTCTATTACGGTCCCGTAATCTGCATACTTGTGTGATGCAACTCGAATTGACACAAATACTTAATAGATGTATTATTTACTGTAAGATGGGATAAATATATTTTCATTCTACATAGCTAAAAAATTGTTAGAATAAGAAATATTTTTGCTTATGAAAATCCTATAACAATAATATGTAAATATATTGCGTATCCTTTTCTCGTAACACATGTCCTTATAATATACTAAAACATGTTTTTAATCATGAATCAGGAGGCTCGCACGCTAGATTGCAACTGTTTATAAAGTTTACTTAATTGATGACTTAATTAAAAATGTCAATCAACTAAACAACGTAGTCAATGGACAGAAACCACATTAAATAATTATAACATACTAGGCACCTAAGCCACCATACCTAAGCACGCAACGCTAAACGCAAAAGTCAGGAGCTAAAACGACGAAAGTAAACTCAAAAAGGTGTCGATTGCTAAAAACCCTGACACGTGCTTGAATTTTTTCGTCGATTTTCACGCGCGCGAGCAAACAATGTTGATTGGAGCGATCGTTTTGCACTTACCGTTTTGGCGCGCGCCGCCACTTCTGCCTAATTTTTGATTCACTCATTCCCCCCATTCGCGCTAGGGGAGGGGCGGGAGATGTTTTGTAGTTCGTCTGCGGTAATCAAGTACACTTTGTGTTGAAAGGTCTGTTCTCGTTTGATAAAAGCGTGGTAAGATAATACACCAATCTACCAATCCAATCCACGAAAAATGTTATTTAAACGACATTACGACTTTATTTCGGTGCGCCCAACTATTTTCGGACTTATGACATGACATCATGAGGTCCAGTGAGGGCTAGGTCATAAAGGAGAGCAACTTTTTAATTTATACAAATAAGAAAAAATGTTACTACGACCAAAACTAGCAGGCGCTACGGATTGTTCCTCTGAGTAACCACCAGCATGACGCCACATCAGGCACATCTCTCGGGGAGACTCCTCGACCCAACACCTTCCTGGTGTAAGCCGTTTTGAGACCACTCACAACGACGTGCTTCCCGGAATCGTGGACTAGACTCTTACCTTACACATCTTACGACAGGCAAGAGATACCCAAGCGCACGCAACTACAAGGACCCATTTAAGTATAGGTCACCAGACTCTTCAGACAGAACACAGCAGTAAGACACTGCTGGCACTGAGGTAAACACTAGGTATGGCACTGGTACCTCAATCGTTCGATTGCCAATCGAACCGAGAAATATCCTATCACATTTAAAACGGATGCTCGCGGTTTAGACTTTCTGGTACAAATGCAAAAATAACAAGAACAAAACACAAACATAGTCCCGTTCATTTCCACCGCATACAATAAATATTATAATGGAAACGATTAACATATTAGTTGCCGCATTTCCGAGCAATCAACGCACTGTGCGCCGCACATACACCTGCCGCTCGGTGTAATGCGGTAACATGGCAACATTCCCAATTAGCGCCACTATACCACTCGGTGTTACCATTATCGATATTTACAACCTGCTTTATAAAAGCCATTGTAGTACTCCAATTATACCTCCGATATCAATTAATAGTCAACTCTCCGTTTGCGGCTTCGTCTGTGTCGACAGCAATTGTATCATTTCTTTTGCCCGATGCAATGTTTGCTATGATATTTATATAGGCGTTTCGACTCCTTTGCAAAAATAAAATAAATATATCTAAACAAAATAAAAGCTGAACTACTTTTATCTCCAAAAAAAACAAATATTACTACTAGGTAAATCCAAATCTGGTCCCGTGGAAATTAAAATGTATTATAAATCTAACATATATATCGTTCTCCTCTAAAAGAAAATATACCTCTATCAATTTGTATTAATCCTTAATAAGCTAAAACGTTATAAAAAGACCCGACTGATAAATATCATGCCTCCACTAGACAATGAAAAATCAGGATATGTTATTTTATATAGTATAAGACTTACCTCTTGAATAAAATCTCAAGAAATCTGCGTTACGAATAAATATCATCGTGGTTTATCTCCGGTGGAATTATATAATTTACAACCGTTTCCAGACACGGTAAATATCTTTCCAATTACAGCACCACTGTCGGCCGCGCCACAATCGATATATGACCTAATTGCGCGGGAATCACTGTGGTTTTGTACTGATCGTTCATTTATTTGTGGTGCAACCCCTTCTATATACTGGAGAAGGCCTGGGGCTCCAGTCGGATGGTCATATATACTCGAATAAGATCTAGACTTTAAGTTGTCGACAATATTCAAAAATATGCTCTCAAAAATATTCTCGATATTCTCCAAAGTGCAAACCAAAGTGAATTTGATTTATATGATGTCGTATTAATCGATAAATAGTGATTTTGCTGCTTATTACATCTCTTCAATTTAAATAATTTACGTATCTTTACACGGCATTTCTACTATTGTATATTTAATCTGAAAGAGGTAAGAACGTGCAGGTAGGTTTCTAGGTAGAAATAAAACATCCAAACTAATTATTTTTATTTATATCGAGCCGAAAATTGTACACAGGACACAGTTTGCGCGGCAAGGTGCTGACCATTACACTGGTTGTGAATAAAAATATTTGTAGAATACATTCTTTTAAGTCGGCCTAAAATAAATGTAGATAGACTACCAATTATCGATGTCTGCCTTCTATCGCATTTAGAAATACGTTCCACGCCCTATTCCTCTCAAAATGTGAAGTCTCCACGCAGGATTTACCACTAATGACACCGATAAAAACGGCTCACGAACAAAACAACGTTTACGCATAATTAATTAATCGATACACGTACGTATTTCCATTTATAATTACCGCGAAATTCCAACACATTCCCGAAGCGGTAAATATATTTCCAATTACCGCCCCATTGTTGCCGCCACAGACGATATAATAAGCCCTAATTGCGGCCACACGCTTCTGCTTTGTTTTGTTGTCTTTTATTTTGCTGCTTATTTCACTTCATATTACTTTCTTCATCAAAGAAGTATATAAATGATGTCTGATGTTCAAGTTTTGTAGCCCATGACTCTTAAATAAGCCTGAGACGGTCCAAGATGGCGCATAGCATATAACAGGAACCACGTCTTTCGAACAGCCTTATTTAGCGTGAAGGGAGTAACCCAAGCCACACAAAAACATCGTAAAACGCCATTTTCTTAAACAGAATCCAACAGAACAACATTCTGTAATCCAAATATTGTAAATATATTTATTAAATGATCTCTGCATCAATTTAAATATAGGAAAAAACTTTTGCCACTATGGTATACCATAGTGACAAACCTTAGTAGATGCTACATTAAGAACAATTAACCGAATTGTCTTTAATCTCAAACGTCCTGTTTTATTAATATTTAACATCGACATTGTACTCATTACTTATTAAAGAACAACTCACGAGGTTACTATATACATAAATAGATTGGTACTCACAGACACGCGGTAGTAATTAAATAATATAATATTCAACCCCACAGTCGGACGCTGGCCGCAACACCTACGGGATTATATATGGAGGCCTCAAAGGGTTTTCGGAAATTCGGCGCTCTGAAAATGTTATCCATTATACCTGCATAGGGTAAGGGTCTGTTTGAGATGTGGTTCCTTTGAAATAAAATAGCGCAGTAAATACGGGATGGTATGGTTTAATTTTTAACCGTTTTCAAAACCGGTTCTTTGTTACCCCACTACCTGTTTGAGCATTTTTTAATTCGATGCTTAAAGAATTCGCAGTTTTCCTCTGCCAGTTTTTTCCGAACGCAGTTTCTACTTTTTACAAGATCACTCAGCTGAATTGAATCTGGGGCTCCAAAGTGAAAGACCGGAATTTAACTACAGAACTTAAACTGTTGAGTAGAAGCTCTGTAATTCTATAGCTCTTCATATTCGAATTAAGTATGTGAATGAATTATTAAGACTAGAACTCAAGACATTTTTGCGATTAAAAGTCCTATTTTCTAACACCGATAGAAAAAAATATATATAATACAATATTAATACCCTCCATAGCCTCTATAAATCCAATAATCTCTATATTCTCAAGATACGTCTTATATTTTTCAACCTGTGTGCTAATTTGAATATAAAACAACAAATTTCCTACATATATACAACATCGAAGCGCTAAGGGGTTATATAACTTCACATACAATAAGATTACAAAAAGTAGATTAAAGAGAATTTGATGTACAGGGCGGCGCCCAATTCCTTGGCGTCGGGTAGGGCGGGGGGTTTGGGCGGTCAGTGCCCTGCTATCGACAGCGGCCCTTCATGATTAATTACTGAAGCAACCGAGAACCAAAAACGTTCAGATTTTGGAATAGAAAATAATATATATTATATAGATTTTTTCTCTCTTTCAAACCGCTTGTTATTTTACAACCCTCAATAAATAAAATGTAGGTTTATATTTATTATTTACTCTCTATATTAGTAAATTAGTGTATTAAGTATCAATTTTACATTAAATATCTATTATTATTAATTATAATATTCATGTATCATTATATTATTATATAATAGTATAGTTATTATTTATTAAATTAGTGGTTATTTTGAGTATTAATACCGTGACGTGAAATACAAAATATCTATAAGCGAATCCCTCCGACTGTTATAATAATATTACAAACATTTATTTTTTATTTAAGGCAAAACTGACTTTAGAATAAATAAACACTTCGAATAAAAAATGTTAGCGTCTAATAAATGTCGATATCATGAACATGAACAACGCCCACAAGAATTCGTTAGTAGAAAATTACAACAGTTACCGGAAATATCTAAATATCTTGAAAACGTTCGGAAATAAAAACTATTTGGAACATTTCCTTATCCACGAGTACTATGTACTATCGTTTATTCGTCTATTCGTTATGCATAATTAATGAACAATACGATAAAAGTACGTCGCTTTTGTCGCTTGTCGTATTGATTTGATTTTCGGTACGCGATAATATATCTTCCTAACCAATAACATAAACGACTGTATTTATTTTTTTCCACTTCCACGCCTAAACTACACGCAATATTTATTTTTTACATTGAAATAACAAACGAGAATTCAATCCACCTAATGGTAAGTATCTCTGCCGTCGAAGGACATCTGTAATCAACCCAAAACAGGATCTAAGTTCTTGCTTAGCTCGAACACAAATGCGTTGCTACCTGAGGACTAAGTTGAATGCATGGATTGAATGTGTCTCTTACCACACTCGTCACACCAGAATACAGCAGCAAGAACACTGTCGTTATGTAGCAGAAATAGTTGGGACAGTGAGCTTCAGAGAACCACGAAATGTTGTCCATAGTCGTACATGCGATGTATGTACATTATCAGTGATACACAAACATAGAAGCTTTTGTACAGAAGAAATATTTCAGAGGGATCTCCTT
>DWNJ01000940.1:0-13286 GCA_018250275.1 Udranomia eurus
ACCTCGGATTCTTCCATCCGACGTTAGCAATAACCCAATTTAGGATATGGACGAATTACGACCCACGAAAACTGTCCGGGTGTAATGTTAAGTGCTATTTTTTGTGGAGTTTGTGTACAATGTAATAAAACTTTGAATATATGTATTATTTATTATATTGAAGTAGCAAACAGAATGCAGTCCACTGACGTTAAGTGTTCACTGCTTTATATGGACATCTGTAATCAAACTTAGATTGGATCGAAGTTCTATTCTAGGTCGAATACAAATATGTTGGCTAAGGACTAAGTTGGAACGCCTCGGTTAAATGTTTCCCTTACAACACCCTTCATGAGGCAACACAGCAGCAGGGACACTGCTGTTATAAGGCAGAAATAGATGCCGAGGAGGTGCTTCTGGCGTCGAACCACGAGATATTCCGCCTTTACATCCTTTAACAGTTTATAACATTTGATCGATATTAAATTCTTGTTATCTCAAAGGAAACAAAGTCTTAAAATCAATCAAGTTCCTATTTATTTATATTCTTAAACGAAGCACTGAACGCGTATGCTAGAAAGGAAAACCATATAACCACTGTCTTGAATCAATTAAATCATTAACAGGCGTCAGTCTATTAATCTGATGGACCATTAGACCACACACGGTTAGGAATTAAAGAGGGCACATTTTAATTAACCAATCTATTATAATATAACATGATATCAATTACTATGATACTATCATTTAATTCTTGTCATCTTAACGAATATTAGTTGTCGTATCAGGGTCCCAAGATCAAGGGCGATTAATAAATACCCTTTTAAACGTTTTGAACGCATGTGTAAGCCTTGGATAACGTCATACACGGCGATCTACAGGGAACTGTCTACTAGGACTTCCTATCTACTTTAAGTATACTTAGTTAGACCCATCTCATATGAAATTAAAATGAATATTACTGTATATTATAATTTTTTAAAGTTACTAGCATGTAAATACATACATACTAGTAATTCTGTTAACCCCCCAAGCTAAGTTAAACGGCTTCTGTTAGGAATTGGTTCACGTCAATAGTGCAATGGGGGAGTGAGAATCAAACCCACGACCTCTCGATCGTAAGACCGACACACTACCCATTGAGCTATTGCCGCATAAATTATTGTTAGATCCATCACACATAAAATATAAAATGTAGAGGTTGACAAAATAAGGGGTCGATCCAAAGGCACGGCGTGATCATAAAAAATCTGGAATTTCCTCTGAACGAACATAACGTATTTTAACCATGCAAATTGAATTCATAAACTATCCATTTTATAAACAGTGGTCTACATCATAAATGAACATAGCAATTGACCAATAACATTTATTTAATTCTAAAAGATACATTATTCATAGGTATATATTTTTATCCAATGTATCTTTTAATGTATACTCATCAAAACGTGTTAGGATTGTGTATGGTTTAATTAACCATTGTCATGACTCAAATAGACCAGGCTTAGTGGGTCATATGTTTTCATCATTCATGCTACTGTTGATTATTTTTAGTCCGGAATTTCATCGTGGGCGGGTGCGCTATTATCTAGATCTGACTACTTCTAACGAAGTTAAACAAAAAACAAACAATTTCTGGTGCTGGAAATTGAGAAAGACGCATAGCTAGTTTTTTTATAGACTGAACGAAACATATCTAGGTCATAGTATTATGGTTGCGGGACTTAAAGAATAGCGCTACGGTATCTCCTGCCTTTCGTAAGAGACGACTAAAAGGGTCTTACGAAGTCGGGGCGGTACTAGTGGGAGCTCGAACCGTCCAGTCCACGATGGAACGTCCGGGAAGGACGTCGATATGAGAGACCTCGCAACGACGACGGGACACTATGAAGGTGTTGGGTCGAGCTACGGAGAGCCAAGAGAGATGTGCCTGATGAGGGATGTGGTGGTGGGCCAGAGGGACAATCCGTCCCAGTTCTCTTGGGTCCACAAAACACAGGAGGCCACCAAGGGGTTTTAGTAGGTGGAAATCCCACATAACCCGGTATCGCTCCTACAGTATTAGGTACCCTTGAAAGGTTTTACCCGCGTCCAAAAAAAATGGTGAAGGTGCTAGAACGTTTCGTGGTTTGACTCCAGTGCTACCACAGCCACACATATTTCGACCTTACAACAGTATATCGTATACGATATACAAGTTTCACAAGTTGCTTCTAACAATTATAATATTATAATATAAACATGAAAGTTTCTTATCAATGTAACAATGTCAATTAACGCTTGTAGTTTCGTTTCGTAGTCTTGCGCGATCAAAGACAGACGACGGATCGATTCTGACAAAAAATATTATCGATAATAATAAAAAACACTTTATCTACATTGAAAATACTAATCAACGTGGGAAAATGTCAACGAGGAAATGTTTTGGTACTTACTTTTTTGCTATTGTTATATCCGTTACATCCAAATACAGGTTTAAGAACAGACCGTTATTCTCAGAAATCGCGTCGATTTACCACGACGCCTGCATTGAATTTTTTGTTTGCGGTAATAGGTATGTAATTGGTTGTGACGTAATTGTAACGCAACTTTTAAGAGAGCTTCTTTAAAATTTTATCGGACAATACCCACAAAATTAAGCGCAGAAACATTTTCTTACGAAATTAAAATTACGCTAATCTTCATTAAAATCATCCTAATCATTTCTTTATGACCCTCGTAAAACTCAAAGGGGTTATGTTAAGTTTTTAATGCGCTAAATAGCTAGATTTATTTCCCAAACATCCGGAAACGTAATCATATTCGTAGAAATCTTTACGATCCGCATCTAAACGTGAGTATCGAAACATCGTCATCGCTTATAAATAGATCGAACTGTGGCCATCAACATGCGAAAACATTATCAGCTTTAATGTGTGTTTAAACGATTGTGATTCATAATTGAAGATGAGACCATTTGACGTCATAGATCGTCGTCCTAGAAAATAGTCTCGAAATTCTTAAGATTTTTAAGACGCTTAAGTTAGGTGCGGCTAAGCATGTCAACTATATGAACATTTAGTTTTGTGAGTAACAGATTTATATCACATATGACGTCACGCGCCATTGACCCGCGTCGTCTCGGTTTGTTTGTGTGTCTGTGTCGCTACTTAGGCCTGCCACTAATACATAATACAAAGATTCGGATTCAGCTGATAGAACTATGATTCTAGATAAACATGAAGTTGTGAACGGAATGTACAAATGGGGTTAGCTTCACTTAACAAAAAATTTGTGGGACGGGGAGGCGGTACGAAGTTCGCCGGGCCAGTTTGTCTAGAAAAAAAATCTAAACCTAAAAATCTAGGAGACTAATCTAAATTCTCTTCTATTTGAATTTGGTCACAGTTATCCTAAGATCTTCATCAGAATTTTTTATTCTCTCTCTATTGAGTATAAAATCGTAAAGTGGGTCGCAAGAAGTTTACAAAACTACACGCCGATACTTTGACAAGGTCCCTGACGCCATGCATTCTTATGCAATACAAGATCTCGAAAGTATAATCCACTAGCTGTTGCCCTCGGCTTTGCCTGAGTTGTATGTTAAGTAGAACAAAATCCTGGAGAGAACAACGTTCATACACGCCTATCGTCATATTTTGGCCAATTTACACAATATCTTTATAAATTATAGGCCATGCGCTATTCTGACATATAAGCTACATTACTGTGAAGTTTCAACCAAATCCGTTTAGTAGTTTTTCCGTGCGACAATAACAAACATCCTTACAAACTTTGGCATTTATAATATAAGTTGGACTTACGAGTGTAGGTACACCTCATGAGAAAAAAGTTATATAATTGGTATTTACACACTTGACTACAGATTGGACTGCGTTGATATCAAACTCCACACCACGTAGAGCCATTATAATTAAGTATTATTACAGTACAGTACAGAGAAAGAATTTAAGAAGAGAGTTTATTGATTTAAATAGTGGAACAGTATTTGAATATAAGAAATGCAAGATTTAGACACTATACATAAAGAAAATAAATTACAAAATTGGTACCTAAGACCTGCTTAGGTACCAATTTTGTAATTTATTTTCTTTGTTTTCCAATAGTGTTTTATCGTCTGTCACATTTATATAGCTAATAACTTATAGGTAAATTTATATCGATCTCCACAATCTTAATAGTTATATACAACCTTCAAGCTATGGTAGTTCTCTATCTTTACGAAAACGAAACAGAATATATATTAATTAAGTCTCTATTTAACCCGTTATCTAGCTAAATCGTTATGGAGTTTCAAAAAACAATAAGATTAAAATAGATAGGTATGATTAAAAAATATATGATTCTTCGAGAAACTACTTCAAGAATACAATACATACATTCACAGAAAACCGTTTATGTTTCAAGATAAACTTGCTCTGTTGTCGTTAGAGTGATTTATCATTTGGAAGAGGAAAATGTGAGCCAAAAAACATATTTCGCTAGAAAAATTTGAAATAAAAAGATTTATCCACGACTGCTGACATACATACATAATGTTATGTGTGTGTGTACGTATGTAAATGTTTCTTTTTGTTGACAAATATGTAGTTGCTGCTGGCCCTAGCGGCCTTTACAGCTTCATCGGGTTTTTGTGGCAAACATAGGAAGGGCTGTAAATGTTTTGTGAATGATAAGGTTTTTTATAATATTGACGTAGAAAACGAGCATACAGCTGATGTTGAGTCCTCTCTGGCGGCCATGGACATGATACATATATGTATAACTAACCCATTTCATATCCTTAATGTCGGTATAAACTTAATGCATACATTTTTAATTTTTATTATGATTTCGAAATTAATTTCCAAATATTGATAACAGCTAAAACAAATTGAAATTTTGGGTCTATTAAAAAAATTAACATTAATAATTTTATTTCCATAGTATGTATAATACTTGTCTTAATAGTTACTTTTGCGTTGACGTCAATATATATAACATAAACACATACACACATATATAACATAATATAAGGTAAACATGGAAAATACATATTGCAATGAGTTTTCCTATAATAGGTATCTGTCGTTGCGTTGCCGTGGCATTGTTAACTTATCATTTAGCATATTACTAGTACACATAATATACGTGTCTTGAAAACAGAGCTGCATATCTTTTACATCGAGGTAGCAAACGAGCTTCCAGTCCACCTGGTGGTAAGTGTCTCACTGCCGCCTTGGAACAGTGTTCAACCCAGGACAGGGTCGAAGTTCTTTATAGGTCGACCACAAATGAGTTGGTACTATTTAGATTTAAGTCGGACGCCTCGGTTTTACCATACTTTGCAAACCGAAGCAGCAAGATCACTGCTGTTATAAGGAGAAGTGTGGCGTTGATGTCTCCGGAGTCGAACCACGAAAAATTCACCAACCTCTAATATTTTTAGTATAATTTGTTATACACAAAAAATCAGTATCGTGCAATATTGCCGCTATCGTCGGCTTAAGTCCTTATCGAATAATCGACGAACTAATAAGCTTGTTAAATATTGATATACGGAATCAGGAATCACACAGCCGACAGGTGTAATTTGATAATGAATATGTATGTCGTTCGCTCGCTCGTGCTCTTAATGTGTGAGCGAGCTGCATGCCGTCATTTAAAATAAGAACGACTATTTAAGGATTACATTTTTATTGAAACAGGTTTATGTGCAAATGAGTTAGAAAATGTAAGAATAGGATAGTGTGCGCTATCTGCTTGAACGTGGAATCCCGATTTAACTTAGCCCCATCTAAAGAGTCTTGAACCAGCTATATATAGGAGTTGTGCTTTTTTATTTATACAGATTTCAATGGCTGCGAAAAGATCACTTAGCATCTTGGGTTAAGCGGATTAATTCGTAATTTTTATTAAACGAATATAGGGTTTATAGCATTTATTGCAGTTGTCCACTTTATACAGAGTATTATAAAAACGGGTGCGGCCGAAGTAGAAATAAACTTCGTATCTAATTTAAAAACTGTGAGTATTTAAATTTACAACTTCTAAGTATTTCAACCTTCAAGACTAACTGGTTAGTGATGCGTCGATGTAGACGTAATACGTTATATTATAGGTATTATAGTTAAGTATGCTTGCGCTTATTGTATCGTACGAGTGTAATATACTACCGTACTGATTATACGGTGTATTTAATAAAGTTTGTTTTACTGCCCCATAACTGGTTATATATATTAAGATAATAGGTAAGTAGTAGTAAGTAAGTGAAAGTTCCATCGAAATTGGTCAAGCCATTCCAGAGATTACCCGTATAAACAGATTGACAGACATACAAGATTTTTAAAAATGATTTTTTAGGTATTAGTATCGTAAAAATAACACACTGGACTTGATTTGAAAAACCTGGTTATTTTGAAATCCTCTGTAGACACTTTTATTTACATGTATATACCCCATACTATGCAATTCTCGAATTCTTCTGTGCATTGCTAGCGTTCGTAAATTGGACACAAGAAATATAAACACATTTTACACTTATTTTATATCTATTTAAATGTTCGTAATAGATTGTTCATGATCATACTTATCCGCGTTATCTTTATATTCTTCTCAGTAAAACGCCGTTTAAATTATAGGTATGTCTTTACGTGTCTTCTTACGTATGTCGACGAAATCACGGGTATCAGCTAGTGCTTGTTTTGTAGTGTGAACGTGAGTCGTGATAAGCCATTAGCCATGAGAGTATGGTAGTAGTTAGCTATAATGTCCTAAGACACAAAGGTAGATGCTACTACTATTCTGTTCATATAGTTTGTGTGAGGAAATTAACGCCGTTTCGATAATACAGATGTGATCATGCGACAAACGTTTGTTTACGAAACACGTGAATATTGGAGATGTCACTAGGATCACATGATTAAAATATTGCCTATTTAACGCTTCTGATGACTAATATCTTATAATCTAGTTCTGACGTTTGAATATTACGTTCAGTTTCATAATTATAAAGGTGACGCGCTGACATTTTTATGTACTTATTTAATAAAGCATAAAAAGGTCTTGATTTTATTCAAGTGCTAACAAACTACGACTCGTTTATTTGTAGAAACTGTACTTCCCTTAAGAGAGTAACGAACAATATATGACCAAACGTCTGTTTTGGATGGAATCTTATATGAACCAACTGTTAATACGTAAACATATTATTTGTGGACATCAAAGACGTATTTAACAATGATTGAAATCTCATTTGGCGAATATCCATTCGGACAAACGCAGAGCTTCCGTCATAATCTGCCTTCACTCATCCGAAAACCATTTAACCATCATCAACAATCATAAACCAAGTAGCATTTTATCAGACGTTTTAGACGAACGTAGGTTACGGATTGCTGCCAAATTGAGACATAATGGAACAAAGGCATAAGCGAACGGAACAAATGGTTGCAAGTGAATAAAATCTCGCAGTGTTGCCAACTTGGATGTTTTCCCCCTGGGGGTTTTATATGTTTAGGGGTTTGTTTTAAGGGTTTTGACTCTTTATAGTTTAGTGGTATGTTTAGGGGAGTGACTTTTCATTTTTATAGACTCTGGGACACATATTTTTAAAAGCACATACATACATTTGTACCAGGCAATTTTTTTTGTTTTGGCTACTTTGTCCTGTTTAAGGGTTTAACTAAATGATTTTGGTGAATCTGGCGGTCTTTGATAGTCTTATAGGGGGAACCATTATTGAAGAGTTGTAACACTGAAATCTCGCGCTAACTCGGAACCGTGGGAGTTATTTCGGGAAATCGGCTGGAGCTGCTCCAAAACCCGCGTGAACAGAATGAGAACCCGGTCATTTTCCCGCTGAGTCAACGACATACGTGAGTAAGTCCCGATGTCCCGACACAAGTTTTGTGTGATCTCGAGTGGAGACGATTCAGAGAAATGTTCTCTTTGTGACTGTGTGTTCTCTAGCTTCTGGCCGCGGCTTCGGTCGCGTACGCATGTTACATTACAAAAGCTGAAAATACCAGACGACTATAAAACTATTTTTCTATCCTTCGGTTTTCGAAAACTTTTTTTTTTCGAGATATAATGTATTCGTAACTAGAAAGTTTGCTTTAGTTGTAACTATAAAATTTAAGCGTGAAAGCGAAACGAACACATTCGAATTAAAATAATAGTTAGATATTAACAGGATTTACTTTGCGTTTACCGGGATTTGCGATCAAAAGTCTACTGTATAAAATTTTAAATGATTCCCTCTCTTTCCTTGAAGTCTTCTCATTATCAAACTTCGCTATAACTTTTTCGACCGTTTCAAGTAAATTTCTACTGACTGTTGGATGAACCTGAATCTTTGTGGTGATGAAAGTTTGGTTGAATTTACTGATCAGAAACTTATTATTTTACGAAAGAAATCGTTTGGAAGTTACACAGAAACACTTCACTTTTATTATTACGCAAGATGAATATTTTGCCAGGTTTTCACATGTATGTAAATATGTATCAACGCGCCCGCAGCGTACGATTTCGTGTAGGACGATTTATTTCAAAGAAAAATGTTTGGGAACGGGGTACGTGGAAAGTCTGATGAAAACAAAAAGTTTGGATTCATTTCGCTTCCGTCGATACAGATGTCAGTCACCAATACGTGATGTGCATCATGACGGAATGATTTCGATGCACGTCGTCAGCGTCGACCGCTGAAAGTCAATAAGTCAGTCACCTCTTATGATATTGATAATGATGGTTTTGATTTTATGAGGTATTGATTTGTGTTGATGCATTACATTGAACGTTATTTTTATTTGTCGGGACGTAAGCATTGAGACCAATTTTTATTTGTCGACAATTATATTTATTATTAATTTATATTTAACACAATAATAGCTAGGTGAAAAATAAATATAAAGAAATATTTTGAAAACGATCGGAGACACTGTCATTGTCGAGTGTCGAATATTTTACGGAGTCACAGTGTCGATTTCCGTAATATATAAATCCAATTTGATCATGTTTCATTAATAGGTAGTTGATAAAAGTATTTTGTTACAAACAGTGAAATATCTGGGACAGTAAAGCGTCGTAAAACTAAAATCAATATCTTATACGAGTATATAAATATTTTAATTGCCTCCGCTAACGAATGAGGAATCCAAAATTGATTAACACTTAACACTTCTTTGCCGATAAATGTACAATTTACTGTTTAATTACATTTTACACAACACGTTGGTACTTACTTATATCTAAGCAAGTTTGATATATTCCAGACGCATACGGGAACTAAGACTTTAATGGTAGGCATACGATAAGATTAAATTTACCACACAACACTGTACGATATTTATACTTTTAAGCAGTGTTTTTCAACCTGTGGCTCTCACTAGCTTCAATAACACGTACTCGTTGTACTAAAATCAGACATTGATATCAAACAATATCTTACTCATTTTAATAGGATCTAATCGACAAGAAAAATAAATAATCAGAAATATGTAGTTTTTAAAAGTACCCACTTTTACTAAGGTCTAGGGATCGCCAGACGACGAGTCAGGTATTCAAAAAGTTTGAAATACACTGCTTAATGAACTTCCTAATTCGCTTGAGATTAAACGCTTGACATGACCGTGGTAGAGCCGATGGCACGGTCCTTGGGAGTTAATCAATGCATATTAGATCATCGAGGAAAACCCGTTCGATAATTTCAAATGTTTAATGCATTTTATGAACGGTAAAAAAAAAATTAAGTAACAGTGGTTCTAAACTAACAGATCCTCCAATTTACCTATTCTTCGTTCTTAGTTATTATCACTATATTCTAGAAATGAAAGTTAAGCGCGTGTCTGATTATTTGTTTACGTGAGTTTCTTACGAATTGAGGGAATCATTACAAGATTCAATTAGACTGCTTGAATTTTGTAAATATTAGAAGCCAACGTAACTACTACAACTGTTGTATATACCTAAGTTTTGATTTAATATTATTTTACTTTGCTCCATTAAATTATAATGGGTAAATGAGTTTCGCGATGCAAATATTTTTATTTAAGTATTTTGTTTAATTCGACGATATAAATACGCTCTATAAATATATATAAATACGATGACAATAACCGTCTGGAAAATACTTGCTTAGTTATTCAAAACGGTGTTCAATTAATACTCTAGGGAACATTCACATAATATAATTCGTTTCATTACAATGAAAGATATATATTGAACAATTTTGTTTTCGCAGATTTGTGTAGAAATAACAAAAATATTATCAAAAGTTGTAAAACTACTTCTTGTTCGTATAAAATCACTTGCATTTATAAAATGTAGCCATATTAAAATCCATTAGTTTTTGAAACCGAAGTCGTAATCGTAACGTCAAATCAATTTGCATATGCAGAATACGTAGTCCGAGTTATCAACATAATTAGTCGGTGTGTAGGTATAGTAGATACGTTGGTGGATTACGTTACGCTTATAAAACAGATGTTTTATTAAAGCTACTCAACCCTCAAGATAAATGCAAGAAAAACAGACAGCATTTAAAAGTCTTTATCAATGGATAGTTTGATGTAAAGCAGAGCGGCCTCTGCTAGGCGAACCGATTCGTTCCGCTACGATAAGAAGATTAGCTCGTTCCGCGGCGCAGCGCCAGCTCTTGTTTTTATTTAATAAATTGTGATAAAAACGAAAGGGTTAATTCGTTTACCTGGCCAAAGAATCGCTCCCTTGCAGTAGCCATATTTTCGCTACGTGATGCATCAGTATCCGAAGCATTCGGGTCGTCGACAGGCACCGAGCTCTGCTCCTGAGTTTCGTTGGTGGGCTGCTCCTTGGGCTCACCGACGGGAGGCGTTCCCTGCGCCAGGGTTTCCGCCTGCGTCGGCGCAACCCGCTCCGATGCGTCCTCAGCCACCTTGGCAACTTTCTGTACACCTCCGTCGCCCTTACCACCAGCCGTTCCGTTGCTCTTCGCACTAGAAGGCTTCTGTTTCTTTTTGCTCTTCTTCTTGTTCTTTAGCTTCTTCGACGGCTTTCCTTCGTGGGGGCGGTCGCTTGCGCAGCACTGCACATTACCCATGTCGATGAGCGAGCATGTCGCGGATGCTCGGTCGGCAGGAGTCGGCTCGGTCGGTCGGTCGTTCGAGGCGCGTCGGCGTCGGCGCCGGTTCGCGGAATGAGCGCGTCGCGAGTCCCCGGCGTCGCGGCACCCACCCGCCCCGGTATTTTTGACGCGAACTTCGGAAACGCGCTGACCGCCGATTACGCGGATGCCGTCCGCGAAGGATCGCACCCGAAAGCCGAACCGCGTGCCGGCCGCGCTGGCGTCATCGCGCTCCCCGTCCCCCGCACGCGAAGGTCAAGGCGGTCTCATTGTTCCCGCTGCTGGCCACGCGCGCACCTCTCCGACGAGACGTTCGAACTAGGTGAGAAATCACCACCAGCAGTGGGCAATGGTTTCCGTGCGAGCGCGGCACACGCTATCGATCACGCAATGTTTACGTCTAGCTGCCACGGGAACGGGCACGTTACCGGGCAACGGGTGATTTACGGTCTCTTTATACGCGATTAGACTGATTGTATAGCATCGAATGTACCGTGTGTACAAAATATGTTTGTTGTGGCAGTGCGGCGAGGTGGACGGTCGCGTTGTTTGTGCGCGTTATCGGGCGCGCAGACTCGCCACGGAGGCTGATAGCGAGAGCGCGCACGTGCCATTCGCACACATTGTATCCGTAGTAAATAGACAGAATGACACCTCACTAATAATAGATCATGAATGCAATCAAATACACAGAACAACCTACGACTTTTCTGTTGTCTTTATTCGAAAAAAAAACCTTTCATTGTAGTATTATTTTATCTTGTTTTTTTAATAACTTAAATTAATCTAGTAGTTGTCCCCCAAATTACAATTACATAGATCTTATTTATAAATAATTGCATCAAGTTGTATACGTAACCTACATTAGAAAATTTAAATTATCAACACTAAAAAACATCCTGCAAACTCTCACTGTATAAAATAAAGAATCATTTCTATTCCCGAGACGGTCGAAAGTTCTTTTTCCACTAACTACTATCCAAGTAAGATGTAAGGATGAAATCTCCGTTGCAGCGCATTGCATTATGCAAAACCATGTCATTAGTTAGTACCTAATAAACTTCAAAGGGCCTTTGTTGTTTGCGGCACCGCGATGGTTATTTCCAGCGAATAACTATACCGCTTTCGAAACACATGTATTAATGATACGTATTTGAGAATTACAGCAGCGAAAGCTTGTAAACTTGCCAGCTTTACCAGCCATGCCAATCAAAGTATTATTCTGCTGAAAACTCATTTCACATTCAAGCTCTACAAAAATTAATCTCAGCTCCCGGTATCGTCAACGTTTAAAAATGTTACACTCGGTATGATAATTTAAACGAATGATACGAGTAAGTATTCAAAAAAGAAAACTGTAAAGAAAATATCCTCGGTATGATAATTTAAGCCAAAATACCATTATGTGTTTATTGAAAACAGAAAATTGAAGAAAATATCCTACTATTTTTTTTAGAAATTACTTCCTACGAATCGATTGCAAGATTACATTAGAAATGATAATATAAATGTAATTTCGTTATTATAACGAAATCAGATTTTTAATTTTACTACCTACATATTACAAGCCATTAACAATATAATAATATATATTGTTAATGGCTATTTAATTATTATAAATAGTTTAATGATATTTGACCATAAAGACCATAATGACCATAATGGGCTTAAATAAACATGTAATTCGTTTTCCCGTTTTAATACCAGATCATTTCAACATCAACTTCCTTATTGATTTTTGTGTATTAGTTTTAGTAGGCCCAGTTTAAATATATATCAACAGCATTTTAGAGCGGTTAAAAATAACAAAGCAAGCCGTAATATCTTTACGGCTTATTGAGAAGAGCTACAAATTGGTCGATGTCGTAACTTTTTACAAGGCGACACAATTTGGCCACCAATTCGACGGTGCCTACGTATATACGGGCATGTCGAAAATAGCAATGTTTTATTGTATAAATGGCTTTAGATTCTCCATACGCTCACACCTGTAGATTTATTGTTAAAATATTATGTATCTCTTGGTATACATATCGTATAAGTAGTACAATTACGAAGAAATGGTGTCGTAGATGCGCACATGTACACATAACGTTTTGTACGATGATTGAAATGCGCGCGAATCGGTGCAAATGCGGTCTTGTCTGACTTAGCGTTGTTTACGAGCGATTCATCAATAAAAACTGACGGAGGTATGTGTAAGACTTGTCATGCATTAATTTTCATA
>DWNJ01000941.1:0-13280 GCA_018250275.1 Udranomia eurus
AATGTGCCGCGCGGCTTCAAGCAATTCCCCACCGTAACGCCAACGTACAAAAGATAAGATGTATTGACTCAAACAAGTGGCGAATAGCATCGCAATATTTTGTCACTGCTCACGTTTTGGCGTCAAAATTGTATTGTACAATTCTAAGCAACTTCTGTTGGCGTCTTGTTTCGGAGCATTGATATTGATAAGCGAGTATTTATGTGCTTACTGCTAAAATAATATTATTTGCTTCGTAAACTTAAAAATTGACTAATTTGATGTTACGACAATAATAATTCAACGATCCGAAAACGTTGTTATAAAGCAGAGATGTGCGTGTAGTGTCTTCGTGGTCAATGTTTTTATTATCTTTATATAATTACAATTATTTATTAATGACAACATTTTTGTAACTTATATTTCAAAGTTCCACTATGAAGAATACATCCACTACACACCACCACAAGGCATCCATTTTAGTCGTACCTCTCTGTTTTATGTGAAGTTAGGATTTTTTTTTTATAATTTGGAGGAAGCAGACGAGCATACAGTCCTGATGGTAAGTGGTCACTGCCGCCCATGGACATCTGTAACCAACCCAAGACAGGATCAACGTTCGTTCTTAGGTAGGCTATAAATGCTTTACTATCCCTGAGGACGAAGTTGGAACGCCTCAGTCTATATGTCTCAGAGAGTATGTCTCCCTTACCCCACCCTTCAAACCAGAAAAACCCTGCTGTTATAAGGCAGAAATAGGTGTGGTGGTGGTGCCTCCGGAGTCAAACCATAAAAGGTTCTCACCTCCAAAGTATGCCACCAGTTGGGTTCCACGTTCCTTCGCTATTTTTGTTTGATAAAAAGCAAACTGACGACCGGTCGACATTCGACAGACAACGCCAAAACTAAACATTTTAAAATATCGGTTAAATTTATATTTCCTACCGATTCCACATGGTGATAGATAACCCACTTCGTCGTGTAAACACTTCAGTTTATTTACATTGCTCGTTTATTCGCGGAATTTAATTGATATCGTGGGCGTGTGTGCGGCCGCATCTATTTCTTTAAAGTACTCATACGTTAAATTGCTAAAGATAGCTCAGAAGTACCTATTCAAATCACTTTGTTATTCGTCCTTATTTGTCTTATCTCACTCATATAGTTTTTATAGAATAATATCAAGTAAGTAGTTCATCTGATACTTACTAAGCGACGCTTATTTGTGTTTGACTGCAAATGCACCTGAAGATATTAGCACTGGAGTCTATCACACATGCGTCTCTATTAATACCAAGTAAATACAAATAAGTAATAATGTGAAGAAAATATTCAAAAATTCAATAACGATCTGGACGTCGCCCCTTTATTAGATCGCGGAAGAGGCTCAAATTCTTATCTTCAAAAAAATATCCATTTCAATAGCATACCTAACTGGACACTACGTGGACTGAATACTCCTTCTGAGAAGATTACTACCAACAAAATTAACCTTTTTACGCCCATTCCAATTGCTCATCCGACGGTGGAAGGGGCCAGATGTCTCTGACTCACTTGGACTTATGACCTCATTGACCATAGAATAGTGGTCTTTGTTACGAGTTGCTAAAGGTTATAATTGGTTCTCATTGGCACAGACTCCTACCATCCGCTATCAGATATTTCGAAAGTTCATTTTTGAGAGGACGCGTGAGTCATTTTCTGTGTTTAAGAATGGAGCATAAAGGTGTCCTGAAGGCTCACGCTTAAATCAGCCGCCATTCATATTTCCAATTTTTAAATACTTTGCAATATGTAGCTATGACTAGCTACATATTGCGAAGCTTTATGACTAGGCGTACATACTAGCACCATCTTATATTTGGGTCAGCTATTGCATCCTGCTTAATAAATTTCATTTAATATGATTTTCGACTGTTTATGAGAACGTTCCAAAAGTGGCCATATTCCCAATTGCACGGAAAACGCCACCGAGTCTTTCGAAAAGGTCTCTATTTACGACCTATAAACTTTTATGGTTTTATTTCTACAACGTGCAAAGCCCATTTTTTGCGATAACAATATTTATTCCCAGGAGAGTTTCTGGTCGGTCCACTAAAAATGCTGAAATTGCTAATCCTTTTTCATCACGCCGCCTATTTTAGTGTTTATCAAAAAATAACCTCAAATGTTTAACGAATGTCAACATCCACTCGTGGTATGTTAAAATAGTAGTTTAACATCCATATTA
This sequence comes from Udranomia eurus, assembly GCA_018250275.1. Lineage (NCBI taxonomy): Eukaryota > Metazoa > Arthropoda > Insecta > Lepidoptera > Hesperiidae > Udranomia > Udranomia eurus. The sequence goes on from DWNJ01000941.1 coordinate 2,210, forward strand.
AGTATAGTGATAGTAATTGTAGTTTTTAATTGATTTAAAATTATGTTTAAACCCACACAGAGTCTACTTACTTATTTGCTGGTAGAACCGATTATTTGTTAATTTGATTATTTTTATTACCGTGGTTTGTTTGTGCGTTAACCTTCGAAGACTGGTCGAATTTCTCATAACACTACACCTACACCTCGGAGGTAATAATATATAGTATATCAGTATATAAAGGTGGAACCAGAAGCTGGTCTTAACACTTTTAAGTAATCAAAATACTCCTTTATGTTAGTTTAGACTTCAATGATTTAATCGATAAGTACTTGAAACGCTTGTTGATATAAACTTTTCATTTGTGTTAATTCTAGTATATTTTAATAACAATGAACACCTTTAAAGGTTTTAATATAAAAAGTAAATAAAGGGTTCCCGGTTCTCAAAATTCCGTTCCAAAATATTCCAATCAAGAACAAAGGAATATCTTGAAAATGGAACTAGTTTTATTCGCTATTACTTGTCAGAAACATTTCTTCGAAGACTGGTCTTAGCTAACTTTTGTCTTATGACAAAAATTGTTCTATATTCAAAAATACTTTTTACTTTTTTGTCTTCATTTTTTTGTTGAGAGAAAACTGGAATGCCAGCGTGTTTTTTTTGCATTTCTTCGCAATTTTGCTCTCCTCGAAGTCTTAACGGTAAAGGTCACATACGGATAATTAAGCCCAAAAAGTAAACTCCATCCAACATCGTTGGTCTAAAATAGACAGATTTAACTCAAATCTACTAAAGCAAGTTGAAAAGATTATAAATACGTCGTGTTCGCCGTAGAATCGTCTACATCACCATAAACATTAAAGGAAACCACACTGTCTGAATATTTATTCGATTCAGTACGAGTTGGGAAGTTTAAAGGCTTGCGTTTCGGCTCACAAAAAACGGAGCGATCCGCCAACGAAGATAAAGTGTGTATACCATCTGCTTCGGATGTAGAGTTGCCAGCTTTAAATGGGCGAAATGCGGGATTAATTGGATAAAATCTTAATTTTTAGCTACAGACTTCTAGAAAGATGAAAGATGGCGTAGTTAAATAGTTTATACGTCGGATTTTTGTCTGAGACGTTACGTGTTCGAATTCTAGATTGGTGACGTGAATATGGATATAATTATGCATTCGAAATCTGGAGAGGTAAGCAGTATTGCTTAAAGTCCTGAAATTAATTCCAGTAAAATTGTTAATCTGATATTGATGATACTCGTGTGTAGCAGCTGTGCTAAGAACTTCACTTCAAATACACTCTTTAGACTTTGACTCGAGTTGATAATACAGGTACTGGTTGTACAAAAAATATCAGACAAGTATTTGGGAAAATCCCTTAAAATCTGTAGCGGGCACCGCATTGGGTTCTAAATCGTCGGATACCCAGAACACCTGTCGGGTTCGGTCAGGTGCGGGAGTTACACCTGGCGTGTCGAGATTCGTTTTGTTAACAAAGCCTTGCAGGTAAACGCACATAAAGATGCGCATAGTACGTGGGTAAACGTACGGGTTTAAATAAGAGGCAAGATGCACGTTACCATAACAGCGTAACGTAAAGTTAACGTAACACTGGACGTTTGAATGGTAGGTATTTCGCGACGAATATTTTTCTGATTTTCCTTCAGCGAGTTTACAGGGGAATGTTAATGGAAAGCGGTTGTAAAAGAAAAGTCGTTCTTTCGTGGCGTCGGCAAATTTTCGTCTATAATTGAGTACAATAAATGTTTTATCAATTAACATCCCTTCAAGGACCAAATCCGTTATCTTTCGCAAACCATTGTTTGGTCAAAGACAAAGGACTGTGACCCAATTTTGTTTAAAATTACCACAAAAGAACGAGAACTCCCATGGATTTAACAACAATATTGATCGGCAAAATAACGTCAAAACTTCAAAGTTCTTTGTCATAATGGTTGTTATTAATTGAAATTATGCAAACGAGTCCCTTAAGGCCTTCGGCCGTCTGTTTGTAAACGACATTTCCATATTCTTCGGGCCTAAACGCAAATTTTGGGTTTACCCCAATGCCTAATTATAACATGGCTCGATAACAATAATTGTATTAATTTTTTATGTTGTAGTAGAATGTTTTAGAATGTTGTTACATATAGTATTGTATACATTTTGAATTTGAATTTTTAGATGAACGTAGGTACCAAGTTATAATTATTGTTGAAACCGCGGTTATCCAATTTGCACTAATGTATTCTGATTTAAAGTCATCATGAAGATGATAGGCGTAAAAAGGAACAAAATAGCAACATGTTAATATTCTTTTTTAGAAAAGAGCATCTGATTGCATCTGCACTCATACTCATACAGCACTGCCATTCATAGTAATGTTCTTTTAAAACTAGAGTAATATGCAATATACACTACGAGTATTCTTCTTCCACCTTTCTTTGAATAAAATAAATCGGTTAAACTGTTCTACTGCAAATAATGGCTAAATGCTAGTTCCTATTGAACCATCTGAGCATTTAATAGAATAAAAACAGAGCTTGTACAAAAAATTGCTTTGTGGAGAGCGAATAATAAAGTTTCTATTCGCCATCCCGATACTAACCCATTTTCCTAATAGCACAGTCACGGGACTATAGTATTAAAACTTATAGCTATGTGTAGAAAATACAAAGGCTTATGTAGTCCGTAAGGGTGATAATCCGGTGCATCTGATAATAATAAGAGAATTCTTTGTTGCAGGTAAACATGCGTCATCGGTGATACAGTAGAGTGGAATGCAGTTAGGTTGAGTACACATTAGGTCATATTAGGTGGGCGTCGGTTTGATTTCTGATAAATGGTAATATAAACGTAATGGAAAACATTTATAATTTACATTGGATTCTTTGTGTAACGCAGGTAAGCCGAGGACATGATCGATAAGGTCTATCCATTTCACGAATTTCACCCAAACTCACTTTCTTTCTCAGCGTGTTTTAAACCCCGTTTTTTCCAAACGCACGTCCTTAAAAGTTATAATTAAATAAATATTCACCGTTTGCTTTTAAGTAAGTATATTGTTTTGCAAAGTGTATGAAACGAATTAATTAACACTTGTATTATTTAGCGTGTACTTAGCTTTAGCTATATCAAGCGTATAATAGACAAGGTATTTTAGTCACCATTATTACGGCACATCATAAACGATAAACTGTTTGCGAGTATGGTAATAAAAATATTTGCTAAACCGGACCTAGGTAATACAGTAACAAAGGAGCTTTTATGAAGTGTTTTGTGTCACCTGAAAAAATCTGGTGTTTTGAATTTGTAATTATATTTATTTTGTTAGTTAATACCATTTTATTCATAAAATAAAGTTTGCCAAATAGTTCACTTCACTAACTTATTTCGAAGTTTTACTTTATATTGACAAAATACATATATCATAGAGATACTCGTACACGGCTTTCCTGTCTAAGACTAATTTGTGTTCTTATTAACATAGTACACGATTTTCGCAAAACCAAGCTTGAAGACATGCACTGGTTTCTTAAAGAAAATACCTAAGTCTATAAGTTTTTGAACATTTTATATCCGTTTTCAGAAACCCGTCCGTTAAATAAATTTTCTCCTAGACTTGTCCGTTTAATAGTTAAATATTATGCACTAGACTCAGACCGCTCTCAGTAGCTCAAAGCGTTGAGATGTTTAACTTTTTCTCCTCGGCTCCTTTGATCAAGTTCGGCTTATCTCAAAATTATGGAGAAAAACTTCCCGCGGATAAGATTTTTAAAGCAGTTTTCATGATTGAACAAGGAAGATAAGCTATGAATAGCTAAAGGACTTAGTTTGGATTGCTTTTTCTTCTTGGCTTTCTTTCAAGGCTCAATTGGATTATTAAATAATACCATTTCCCAGAAAATTTAATATTCTCGTGTTCATTTTATATGTACCTTTGTATAAAATATATAATAAGTAGCTAGCTCAAACGGATATGATTTTGAGGTACTTACTTACCTTAAATAGATAGTCAAATAATTTGGAAAGGAATAAGCTATTTATTAACTGTATTTTCCTGGACAATTCTTGTCTAAATCGAAAACCAAAATGCTTTTCGAATTAAAAAAAAAGGTTAACTAGATACATATCTATTTATCTATCTATTTCATCAGGATAGTAAATAATTTGACACCGATTATAACCAAACTAAAATATTGAAATCATAAGCATTCAAAAGCTGGTAAATTCTTTATCTTTCTGAAGCAATTCCATTGTCGTTCCTACATTTCTAAATTACATTTCTTTTATGTCCCCAAAACGAGCCAGGTTGATCTGCCGCAGCCAAAGTGTCCTACATTTTACCGAGATTAAAGCAAATTTAATTAATAAACACGGCCACAACGGCTCCCCGTGTCTAATATTGTCCAATTTCGTGAGCGGCCAGATGTCGCGTTGGCCGTCAACTGCACTTAACTCGCCAGAACATCTCCTGCAGCCATCTTGTGCCTCCAATTAAGGCCTTGAGATTTACACGGGTATACTGCGGCAGTGCATTGAGATCAACCACTGCTTTTTTGACTCGTATGTCCAAAAAGTAATGGACTGTCTAAATGTATAATCATCATCCATTGCTTTGGTTTTTTTCGAATGAAATCTATTTGAGAAACGTGAAGAATAATATCACGATAGATCTCCTTTGATTGCACTGACACATGGACTGACACATAAACTCTAAATAATAAACTTACTAATAAATTATATAAGTACCTACTTGTATAAAAACAAGACTTAATACTATCACTCTTTCCTATTCTATACACAATATATTATATTGTATAAATGTCCCATAAATTAAGACTGATTTATGAGATTCGAAATGATTTATCTTAAACAAACCTACCATATGGCGTGTTCCCGTACCCGACATCTGGCATGGACCTGGTCGGACCGCTTCGTGTCCTTGTAGCGATCACCTGTCGATGCGATCACGTGGTTGGTAAAATCGTCCTTTCAAACGCCCCACTTTAAATATTCCATAAGTTTAAAAATATCCCAGTTTTAAAAGAATAAATATGATCAAGTCTTAGACTGTTTTTTTAAGTCCAGTTTTGGGCTAAGGACTGGTTATAACTTCAGTATAAACTCTTCAAATGATGTAATATAAAGCATTGATCGTATAAAATTATCGTCGTTTGAAGCTTGGTCTATTTTAAATATTTCTCACTTTAAAAATATATCCACATTTTAAAATATCCATCTAGAAACGTAACTTAAAACTGAACTGAACTATCCTTTATTAGAAATGTATCATAAAATCCGAACTTAGAAATACGTTATAAGTTCTATTAGTTGCATACTAGTAGTTATTCAATGAAATTGAATAATAAAAGGAATATTGATTTTACATGATGTTGTTTAGCAGTTAGGTGGAAACTTCGATATGAAATGAAATGTAATTGAGGCCGAGGTCCGAAAGTGATGCTTTGCATGAATACGTTATTGATCTATTGGATAAATTACAAACGTTAATATAAAACAAAATATCGATAATAAAAGCAACAATAGCTCGGCACGACAGATCGACTGCAACGTTCTTTCTGCGCCCAGATTTGCGGCCAGGCAGAAATATAAATTGTACTTTTCTTTCAAGTCGGTGTATTCGTTTCTTTTTCTTTTTGTATTATTGGCGCCTATATTTCAAGAAATGTAAATGTGTGCGAGAGTAAGGTATAAGCTATGAGTTTCGGCAATACAATAACTTATATTAAATTGCGTTTTGTTAAAGCTTACAAGAATAAACTTAAACAACCATAACATACGCATACCGAAAGTTAATTTGAGTATAACGTAATGTAACGTTGAGGCATTATTCTTATGCATAGTTTTAAACAAGGGATTAACAAACTCGGTTACGAACACATCAAACTTCAAAGGTTCCTTACAAGATTAACTTTGACCAAGCGCGGACTTCAAAGGAAAATCAACCTTAACGTCATCATAAACCATGCTAGGAATTAAAACCAAATATAAACTTAAACGTAAGTTATAAAAGCGAACATTTGCTAGCGATATACACAGGCATAGATATTTTGTAATGTAATTTGTAATCTACTAATACTTATAAATTTTATGGTCTTCAATAAGACCAAGAAAATTTCACGTTAAGAAACAACGATTTATTCATCTGGGTGCTGTTTCAGCGCTGTCAACGTAATGACTCCCAAGTCCATATCCAAAAATGTAACAATTGGTACCGGAGTAATTGATGAAAGATTATTCCAAGAGAAGTTATCATGAGAGCCAAACCGTTTCTTCGAACCAAGTGTTTGAAACCAAGCGAGCTGTCACCCTTCTAGGTGTACCTAGCAAATTGTAGGGCACCAAGTGATGATCGATATCGTCACTATCATTGAAGAGTGTACCAAACCGCTTCCGCATTTTCCTCCTCCTCCTCCCGATCGACCCTTCCCTATCTTCCGCCAGGAGTGTCGGAAGATAGGGAAGGTGAGTATGGAGATACTCACCTATTGTTGATAAACACAACCACCTCCCATTCACCCTTCGACGCGGGTGGATCATCAACGGGTCTTATCCAGACAGCTTTCCCAAGTTGCCGAAGCCAATCGAGGTGTTGTGTCAGCGTTGTCAATATCTTACGTCGAGTCTGTTCCCAGAATCGTGCCAATAATTGATGCCGCAGTAAATGCTGAAAGATTTTCGAAGTCTTCGCTATCATTCAAGAGCGTAGCAAACGGCTTAAGCATTCCCTCCCTCTATCGACCGTTCTCTATCTTCCGGTACTCAATACCCGTCTATTGTTGATAAACACCACCACATCCCATTCGCCTTTCGACACGGGTGGATCATCAACGGGTCTTATCCAAACAACTTAACAAAGTTCTCGAAGCCCATGTTTATTTATGTAAGTCATCTTAGTCTATTTGTAAATAAGGAGTTGAAATCTGGGACAGTGGTGTTGATTGTTGATTGCTCTCGTCACTCGCTCTACACGTAAGTTTAAATTGTTTAGAAAAGTAAACAGAAATGGTTTAGTAAGTAAGTGTAACTTAGTTAATTATTTATATTTATTCTTTCAATGGTGTATAAGCGACGTATTGGAGAACGTGTTACTTTTTTTATTAAAGCAGTGATGGCGGTTAAGTATGAACTTATTTTCTTGACACCATTGATTTTATGAAACCTTGTAGATGAATAATGTCCAGCTCGGCAAAGGGAAGTATTATTAGGAAAACTGGATCTAGGAGTTTAACATTGTTCTGAGTGGTGTGTGAAGTTAGACTGGTTCTGCGTTTAGCCAATGTGATCCGTGATGGAATGTCGAACTAATACTAAGGGATTTGATAGTTTTAAAACCCTGGTAGATGTTTATTGTTATCTGGTACAATAATTACCTATAAAGTACTATAACTACCTACATACCACGCCTCCATCGGGCACACTTACATAAGGAAAGAATCTTCGCGAGAAAAATACGATCTGGCGACTTCCGAACTAAACTTTTCAATATCCGTCTTTCCGACGTAAAGTATCGGAAATTCCAATATTTACGGGCACATCCATATTATTTTTTATACAACTCCCAATTCTGAGCTAGGTGAATACCATGTATATTCTTCTTGCCATTGTAATCATGTGCGTCATGCGATACTTGCATGTTTTACTTTAGTAAGGTGTTATTTATTAAGTACAAATCCTACAACTATTGCAATTTATTTTATTTAACAAAATTATACTACATTTAAATTTAAACAATACGAGATATAATGTCCCAAGTTACAAAATATTTCTCATTTCGAAATAAACTGTGAGTCTGCAACATCAAGTATAATAGTTAATAATCTATCAACATAAATAAGTAATATAATATAAATAACTTATGTTGATAGAAAGCCGTACAAAATCTATCATTTACAAACTACGTCTTATACATACATAATCATGTGAGAGAATTTCGGAAGTCATTTCCCAAAAGGATCATTTGCATGTATTCCGGACGCAATAACATTCAACTAAACATATTGGATAGTTCGGGCACGTCTTAATATGTTTGCAGGCCTTTATCTATAGCCACCACTTTGGTCAGGATCCCTTAAATTGTTCCCTATTATATATCTCATATACTCGTGTCGATATACATAAGGGCTGTTAGTTTATATATTTAGTTTCTGAACAAAATATTTTACAGTTGGTAATGGAATTTTTGGGTAAATATAATTGAACGAAAATAACACACGAATATTTTAAAATAATTCGAAATATGTATTCGAAATATGTACCTATATGAATAAAAAATTCATAATTGAGACCTGTTGCATTTCAAGTAACTGCTTGAAGTCGCATGTAATAAATTTTACAGTAAAGCTATTCTATGTATGATAAATATGAAGCTTTAATAAAAAATACGATATAGCCAGAACAGTCTTTTTTTATTAGTAATCTAGCAAAGAGGCAGGCAGGCCACCTTATGTTAAGTGGCCATCGCCGCCTATGGCATATAAAACACCAGAGGGGACGCCAATCGCCGTCTTTGGAGAGCTTTTTTGTGCTAGGTTTGAGGAACCTTATACCATTTGGTCTGGTATTAAACTTACTATATATATAATTCTGTGAATCCAAATTCGCGTCTCCTAAGTTTCGTGTAGATAAGACGTAGGTATACTATACATCAAGTCCTCCACCTAATAAGCGAGTACTCCTTATGGGAGGCGCTAGTGTAATAAAAACAATGATTGACTCGACACGCGAATAGCGGCGTGTCTAGAATTTACGTTCAATTTTATACCCAGGCATAAAAGTGGATGATCTGAAAGATTCATAACAAGGTTCCGCTATGCTCGTTCCCAGCGGAGCCTATTTCGTCACTATTTTTGGTCCTTTTGACAAACGCAGTGATTTTTATGTCGATTTTTGAGGTATACAGAATATTGGTTATGGTTTGGCATCCAAAAGCTTCAGTCAAATTAACTTACGAATTCTGTTTTAGCAGCGTGTCGATTTAGATGTCGAATCTAACATTTTCTGATTCCTTAACTATATCATACCCTCTTGTAATTGGCCGCGATTCTTTTGTATATATCTATATATATCCCACTGCTGGGGACACTGTTCGCGGAAGTAGTAGACTAGTTAGTGGCTAACCAGTTTGTTCGATGTTTACAAACCTCCAAATTGAATCCGATAAGGTTTAACGACTGCCCACCGAATACCTCTATCGGTCAGACTCATCCAGTTGCTGACCTAACGCGCACAAACTGCTCGGCTACGCGCGCTTCTAGTCCATCTTAGACTTATAATAATAAGTAACTAATAAACAATTAATTAATTATCTTGGAAAATAAAAACAAAATGATAGCAACGTCAATGCCCAGCGCTTAATGCCGTCGGTAAATGGATTTCATACAGATAGATAGATATATACATATGTTTAGACATTTGTACTTCATTATTAAGGTCATGCGCTGACGGTGGTTTTACGTAGGGTTTCCGACAAGCGTGTCACGTTTGCAGCAAAAAATGAGTTAGGTAACAACGACGTTTTTATTACAGTGTTAATGTTCCCGGGTGATGTATGTGTTACTGGGCTGAGTAATGACTTCTTCGTCGCTTGGATATACGGTACACGTATCATAACAACCTTTGTGTTTATAGACTGAATACGTGAATGATCTAGGTACGCAAAATGTTCGGAGTGAAATACAATCGAAGGTTTGTTAGTGAAACATTGAAAGTTCTCCAAGATGCTTTCAAATGCGTTCGGCTGTGCGTGCGTGCGCGCGCGTCTTTGTGTTCGTTTGGGTGTGTATGTCTTAGACGCGCATTTAAAATCCACAAAACACGTAATATGGAAGAACAACACGCATTGTCATCACTCTAAGACACAGCAGTGTGACTCTAATGCCCACACATTAAGAAACTTCTAAGGATTTAGCAGGTTTTCAGCGTAGAATTCACCTTTTTTGAGACACTAAGAGACCTTCATATGTCAGAAATTCATGTGTAGGCAACACATTGAGGCGTCTCCTACTATTAGTAAAATGGACATTGGAGTTGCTTGTAAATACTAATAAGCAATTATGATGAGGGAAATTAATAGAAGAATTTCGGACTCTTATAGTTGGTAGCACGAATCAATCAATCGCAAATAAACGAGTACCTAATTATACTTGTGTTAAAAGAACAACCGAAATCAATTATCGCTTACAAAGGGCAAACCGAGGCCTAAGTAACATAACAAATTGTTGATTCATTAGAGTACGAAAGCTGTAACACATGAGCATGTATCTAACGAAGATTTGACACGCCTCGTATCACATTAGGGCGTTCACACGTGAGCGTTAGGTGTGGGCAACGTTTGTCGCAAGATGAGAGCACGGGTATAGTTTTAGTAGAAGTCCACCCTTCTCCGTCTTCCTTCTCGTTCGTTGTCTCATTTCATATTCACATTACTTTGATTCATACACCCGCAATTTATTCAGGTCTTCGGCAACAGGGCATAGGTAAAAGGTAAATCAGTAAAAGGTGTTTCAAACTGAGTATGAAGAATAATAGTGAACTACATACAAACAACAAAAACTTTAGCAAGATATGTTCCAAGCTTTTATAGATACAGGGACGAGTTACAGATTCTTGAGATATTTTTTGCAGAGAATAGAAGTATTAAAGTCTAGTTGGATTTTCGAACATATTTATAAAGAGCTAAACTGCCCATACAAAATAGAAAAAAATTATGTATAATCGCACTTAAATGACGCATACGTGTAAGAACCCTAACATACCTCAAAATCCATTAGTGGCCTGAGATTAGCAACGCGACCCTACCGTGATACTGTTTTATTGCGTCTTACAAACCTTAATACCTCCCCCGACAACGATTCAGGTGTTATAAGCCTAAAAATGGTAAATTAGCTTAATTAGGTTGGTGTTACCGAGCTAGGTAATGTTTTATATAAGATATTTTTTAAACTCATTCGATGCGTGTAGGCTTTACAGGAAATAGTCTAAATAGGTCAAAGGCTATTTTAGCAAACGAACCTGCAGGCCCACCTGATGTAAGTGGTTATTGCCTATTGACATCTGTAATGA
>DWNJ01000942.1:0-13280 GCA_018250275.1 Udranomia eurus
AACCATTTTAGGGGTCTTTATTTAAAGAACAGAAGCCAAAAAAGATATTTCTAGAATTTTCGTCAGTTTGTCTGTGCGTTTGTACACGCTAATCTCAGAAACAGTTGATCCGATTTGAATGCGGTGAGTCCGAGTGAAAAACCCCCGTACAAACTTATAGTGTTTGTTTCATAAAAATCGGTTCATAAATAAACAAGATGTGGGACGGGGACCGGGAGGCGGTACGGAGTGCGCCGGGTCAGCTAGTTTAAAAATAAATTTTATCTATGTTTTTTTTTTTAATTAGTAAAAAAGAAACGAGTTAATTAAGTATCATGGCATGAGATACTTTATCAAATAAAATGCTAGTTCATATGCAGTTGAAAATAACTGTGGTTTGAATTGAATTTTAAATTGTATATAAATAAGATGATGAAATATTTAATCCTCGAAACAGGACTGTTTCCAGATGAAAATAACAGCGCTTTGCAATTTAACCACGCTATTTTTAACTATTTCAAAGGTATTTGTTATCCTAAAACCCGTTACAGGTTATTTCGAATATTTTTACAATTGTTTTATGCAGATTGATGTTTTATTTCAAAGAATATTTTTAGGTCTTGAGGCAAACAAAATACAAATTTAACTAACTATGTACTCGCACATAAGCCCAGAAATTGTACTCTACTTGTCTTTACTACTAAATTGTAAATTACCATTATCTAAACAGCGGCGACACTGTCACTGTGAATGCAAGAATTGTTTGATTTGTCACTTATGCACTGTTTGGTAAAAAAAACTGGCATTGCGTCATTTGTACTTTTTACTGAATTTGCCGTATAAAAAGTTGCATGTGTGGGTTAAGGCTGCATTTTTAGACATCTATACCTTCTTGCACTTCGTCTAAGTATTCATTCTTTCAACACACATAACGGGCACGCTTACTTAAAACAGACAGATGTAGACCGACTCTGGTCTAAACTCTGTACAAAACAAGTGTTAGCGGCCATCCACAAACGTCACTGGAATTTCATGATTTTTTAATCTTCCCCCGTCCTTGTCCTTCCGTCCGTCACAGCTTTTCACATTTTCAGACCGAGCGGGTCCGACTTCACATATTTTTACAATAACACATTATTTCGTTACAAATAATTCATACCTTTTTCATTCCTTTTTCATGTCCATGTTGTTATTAAAGCGTATTTTTTACATACAATTTATTTTGGAATATAACATCACGATATACCCCTCCGGACTTGTCACATAATGTCACACTTTGTCGACCCCTTCCCGTTAACGTGTGACGTAATTAATGGACGACCCCATGCCATTATTCACCGTTCCTATTTCTATGGTCTCCACTCCGTACCTAGCCTTAAGCGTTCTCGCTTCGTGGGATACGAAAAAACTATTTTCTGACGCCTCATTTTATGGAGCAAACAGGGGTAGGCGCGGCCACTTGTGATTCTACGTTTCCTCCCTTTTTACTGGGAGATATTTCTTTCTCCCGCTGGCAACACCTTTTGTAAACGTAGTAATGTGTTGGCGGGCTATCAGAGATGATTGCAATGTTGTGAGTTCCCGCCGATTGTGTTCTCTTGACTGTTTCTCTTATTTTTATACGTGTTTGTTATATTAGTGTGTTATTGGAATTGGTGTGTTATCATTTAAATTTATACGAAATGTTTCAGAGAAGGCAGATTTACAGATAAATAACGTTATAAATGCAAAATACTTATATTCTAAATGCGAAAGATTGTGAGGATGGTCGTTACTCTCGCGCAAAAAGTACTAAACAGTTTTAAATGAAACTCTACAGTAATATACATACATCAGAATAACATATGGCAAGTAAGTTGGAAAAAACTCTGCCATTCGACTTAATAACGCGTGCCAAGCCCCGGACGATAGCTAGTATATAAGTAAAATTAAATGATTATAAGACCTTAGCCTAATTGTTAGGGCGTCGTATTTAGCGATTGAAAGTTTGTCTGTTCGATTCTCACGATCCACGTGGTAACGTCGCGAACTCTTCTAACTAGCCTTTGAGCTTAACGAAATTACTCCGCTATGCTAATATTTTTTTAAGTGAAACCTCTCTAGAATCGTTGTGATTTAAAACTCGATGAATCGGAAATACGTCATCGCAGAGACAATCACATAAATATATAAGATTTAGCCCGCGAAAGCAAGAGGTAGAGATATTTGGTTAATCGAAACTCGCTACTGTGCTAGAAACAATAATGACCGTTTCATTTAAAATTCAAAACTGCAGCGCTAGATGTGGTACAAAGTTGTAACTTGTTCTTAAGTGAGTGCTTTTAAGGTGTAAACGTATGAACATGTATAATTCGTAACACGCTATGCACATACCGCGTGAAGTGAGCGAACGATCCCTTTGGATTAAAACAATTACTCAGTACATGTACTATATGCGTGTATGTGTGTGTGACTTAAGAGAAAAATACTAACGGCCGTACAAAGAGACATTTAACAATTACTTAAGTCAATACATATAATAGTTAATGTCACATGAAATGAACATGAAAGTGAGTGTTAAAATAAGAAATGAGAATATGATCATGTTTGACTTTTACGCAATGCCAGCAATTTTTATTACTATTTACTATTTATTCTCATATCGAAAAAGGGAGAAAATTCTTCCTCGCTACATATTACATTAATATGTCATTTTCATAACATGCTCCCGATGCCTAAGTAAATGATATTATTAAAATTTGTTGGCGTAGAAAATGTCTCGCAAACAATGATAAAGGACAAACGCAAATAATAAGGAATTCGATATCTAAGGAATTGTCCTTGGATTATATTTTTCTTGTGACATGTGAAACCGTAGAGTAGGTAATTGTTTTTTTTCGATATTTCGTCTCTGGTTTCTTTTCGGTCTTGGCTATTGTAAAAATAATGATAGGAGTTTTGGAAAATATATCTATGATCATTTTTTTCTATGTAGTCGTGCAATCAGGAATTTTCCGTCTAAGGTTTCTTATTTGTTGTGACCGGTGGCCTCGATTGAGATTCTGGAACAAAAACATTATGGTTCAACTTCGGAGACCTTTCAGCTTCCTGTCTTATAACAGCAGCGTTCTTGCTGCTGTGCTCTGGTTTGAAGAGAATACGGGAGACACACTTAACCGAGGCGTTTCAACTCAGCGCTCAGGGTTTGTGGTTGCACTAATTTGTGGTTGACCTTAGAAAGAACTTTGATCCTATTTTGTCTCGCATACAGGTGTCCATGGGCGGCAGTGACCACATACCATCAGGTGGGCATCATTTGCTACCTCAATGTTAGAAAACAATGTCCAAAGCAAACTCGTATTTTTTGTAAGTGTAGGTAGCACTATTGTGATGAGATTTTGAGTGGAGCATACTCCTCCGTGTTGTTCCATTGCGTATAGAAAAGAATAGTTTAAAATAATCATTTGCATAAACGCGGACATGAAATATAAATCAGTAGAAATCCCATATTTAGATGCAAACATCGCTATAAAAAGACCTTTTTAAATAATTTACATAGGTTTACAACTTTATGACTTTCCATATAAATCGTTTTACTTTTAATAATATATTAATAAATAAACAGACAGAAGAACTTTGCATGTTATCATTTGACATCTGAACTTTAACACAAAGTGGGTTAACGAAATACAGAATTGGAATACAAATAAAAACTGTTAATAATTTTTGGTGTTTAAAACTAAAATTGTGTCTAGTAAAGAAATTCGCGCGGGAAAAATCATATGTCAAATGTGTTTTGATGTTTTTTTTTCTCTTTTTGGCATCGCGCATTTTGCGCATAGCCAATGGCAAGTGTTTTGATGTTGGTGACACGTTTTATGATGAGAATATAAAGAAAAATATATGTACTTTAAATATTGCCTTTAAATATTGCCACGAATATTTATTTCTTACGCTGGGGATCTAAATTACAGCATACTTATATATTTTTTATGAATTTTTCAGTTCAATTATAAATGTAAAGGATTTAAAATTAAATGTTATTAAATACTATTATATTATATACATTAAATACAATATAAACAAACATATTTAATACAACGCCTAAAGCTTGAAATTGCTTTATTATTTAATTGAATTTCGGATTTGCAGCGATATATGTTAAAAAAACTAATTTTATCTTTTCTTAAACTTCTAAAAAGTACCTTAGTAGTTCATATAGAAAATGTTTACTATCTTTAATATGATCTATAGACACTATTTAATATATTAAGAATACTAGTCTATAAGAAAAATCTGTGGACTCTATTAAATATTATTTATAGGACTGACGTCTATGGTCTGTGCCAAAGGCAGTAGATAGTATCTTACGTATAGAAACGTTACAGAAATTGAACATTGGATTAGAGTGCGCTGATTTTCTGATTACGTAGCTGTACCTCGCTACCTTTGCCTGACTTAATCAAGGACGTATTTTCCTAATGTAATATTAGAATTCTGTGGAATTCGTGTTATTTAAGTTTAGCAGAAATTCCCAATATCGTAACTAATTTTGGATAAGTGTAAACTCGAAACATGGTTTGTTTTAATTACATGTAATATACATCATAACATCGGTAGGCGAATATATGTGTTTACATAGAGATCTATATATAATGTTTGTCGACTAAACTTTCTCCGGATACATTTCCGAAGCGCTTATGACATGGGGTTTTTCAAACGCAGCACATCTGGAAGTTGTGTGAGTATTATAACATAACTATAATAGTTAGATATATAGTATCACAGACATTATTGTAAATATTGATTTACTCTATAAAACTGTAGGACATCGCTTTGCTCTATTGTCAATAACTTCCGCAGCGTACGCAATATAAGGTTTTTTTTTGGTGTTTTATCTACACTTTGGGTTAATTTATTGAAGTTTTCATACGGATCTCTACCGTTTTTAAAATATTCTATCACCTATGTTCATCAGGGATACTATGGTAAAATTCAAATTATTTAAATCGGCTCGGTAGTTTCAGAGCCTATTCAATGCAAACAAAAATCAAATGTTTTCTCTTTATTATATCATAATATTAATACGTGAAGCGAAAACTTTGGTAAAGCTTTGTACGGCAATTACGCGGACGGAGGAGTATGACATTTAGCACAGTCAAAGTTAGCATGAAGTGAATATTTTACACAATAATACAATAGAAATACATTAAATTAGTAAAATAAACCATCACGCCCATGCCTTTGACGCACTCACACCTGTTATACACGGAACGTCATTTGAATACTGAATAGAGAGTGACGTGAGCATCGGAAATGTCAAACAATTAATGTAATTTTTTGCAATCAAAAAATGTTTTTAATTATTCGATAGGTATAATAAGTCCTTTACAACTAATAATCTTATGATATACGCTAGGCGCTAGGCGATCTCTAGTTAGTATAGACACATGTACGAGTACATTGCATATAATTAATTAATTCATACATACATATTTATGTATATAGCTCGAGTACGGAAGTATTGAGCGTATTGGCGCATTTGCCGAGCGTCGATTCCCTGCAGTGGGGATTGACTCCCTTCATATGCATATGTTATAGGCCAGAAAACTACAGAGACATCTTATTTCACTTTTTTTTACGTATTAAAACTGTAGGAGAGTTCAGTTGTGTACATTGAATAAAAACTAAAAAAAATACCCTTACTGTTGTCTGTCTGTTGTCCGGCTTTCACGCAAAACGCTTTTTTTTGATATAGCTATTATTCCTGGGCATTATATACACTATGATGGAGACGGGCACCGTCCTCGTCCCAAGAAAATTCTGAGGCAGTACGAAGTGCGCTCGGTCAGCTAGTACATAATTAATTATTAGTGCTAATACAAAATTTGGTTCTTGATTCACAACGAATTAGCTCGTATACGCAGTTATTAGCCAGAAATTGGTACTGTGATGTTGCCTCCGATGTCGAACTTTAAAGATTCTAGCACGTTCGAAGGCCATAGGAAACTGGACTGCAATTATAAATGAAGTTTAATGAAACAAAGAACCGTAAATAAACCGCATATTAGTGCAGTTATTTGCACGCCTGCATGAAATATGCAACGGTAATTACAACGCAAGCAATTTGCCGGTAGGTAAGTAGTAGAAGGTGTTCAGCTTAACTTGGTCCATTAAGCCCGTGAATAATACGACTTGTTTTTATTCAAGAGGACGTAAGAACTATACTGAGATGAAAGTGGTCGAGTGTGAGTCGGGCTCGAGCGAAAATTAGAGAAAATGTTTTTGTAATTTTGAATGTTTGGCGATTGTCGTAACATTTCGTTGGTCGACTCTAGAGGCACATCCTTTTCTGTCTTATAACATCGGTATTCTTGCTGCTGTGTTGTGGTTGGAAGGATGTGGTTAGGGAGATATACTTAACCGAGGCGTTCCAATTTAGTCCTCAGTGGTAGTCACACATTTGTGGTCGACGTAAGAAAGAACTTCGATCCTGTCTTGGGTTGATCACAGATGTCCATGGGTGGCAGTGACCTCTTACCATCAGCTGGACTGCATGCTCTTTTGCTACCTCAAAGCTATAAGAAGTCTTCTATAAATATATCGATAATGTTGTGTATTTACCGGTTTATTTGAATATTAATATTATTGGGTAATAAAAAAGTCAGAAATAATTATTATATCTTACATACATACAAATATAAAAATGTACGCTTTATCAATGCAGTATAAATGTTATACTTGTATGATAGAATTTTAATTTTATAGTATCAATATTGTCTCGAGG
Source organism: Udranomia eurus (assembly GCA_018250275.1). NCBI lineage: Eukaryota > Metazoa > Arthropoda > Insecta > Lepidoptera > Hesperiidae > Udranomia > Udranomia eurus. The sequence continues at coordinate 6,746 of DWNJ01000942.1, forward strand.
AAAGTCAGGAAGCAATCAAGGAAGAAATTTAATTGTATATGTAAACCTAAACTATCGGTTTTGGAGGCGTTTCCTTAACAAAATAGATTAGATAGCTTTGAGAAGTGCATCATTTTCTCATATATAAATTCTAATATATTCCACACGGTAAGATACACATATTTTTTTACCTTCATTACCCCTTAGTTACAGGCAATTCCATTTTCCCTATCTTTTTTCCATATTTCGCTAAACCGTTGCACATTCTATAGAAGGCACATTATTTCATCTTTATGCGTACAGCGTATAGGGTCCGTAGTCTTTGTGTGTAGGATATCTTTGTTCAATCTTGTATGCAGGTCACCTAATGATGTAGTCACTTAACTTAGGTCTGGATCTTCTGCGCTTTTAACATTAAAAACATTGTATCATTTTATTGTTTATTCTCACTGAAATGTTCCCGTATCGGTACTCTTATATCTATATAAAATTGGTATAAAAATAAACTTCAATGCATGATTCACAACTATTTAACACCATATGAGTATGTATTACATGATCGGGTTGTATGTATTATTTTTTACTTTGCTTTTAACATAACAAACAGCAGAATGATGTACAACTTTATGAAACGTTAAAAATATAATTGAATTATGTATACTCGTATTTACATTTATATCAATCCATTCTCTTTGTTATCTGTGCAAATAAAACAAAGGGTTCTATATACGAGTATGTTGTGCTCTGTGGACCGCTGCTCTACGCATAGACAAATATGAAAATATTCATGATTCGGCCAGATTTGCTCTCGGCCAATGATTTTTAAATTTATCTTCGGCGAGGGAATGTTTTTTCATACGAGTACGGGATAAAATATAAATTCTCATATCCTTTCCTTGTATTTGAATAAAGTACGTCGGAGCAGAATAATTTGTGTGTGAACTGGCTTTGCGATGTTATATTTAATGTTTTTTATCGCTGTTGGAAATATTTTCTCGTGTTTATGTGGGTAATTGTATACTTTTGATGTTTATTGCAGTTCTATGGTTTGGGTCGGAGCTCATGAAGACCCCTATTTATATAAGTATAATATATGTGTACATTACAATTTTTATAACTTTGACAAATATGTCACAAAAAGTATTTTGATAAATAACTTTCGATGGTATTGAAGTAACTGCCCAAGAATTATGACTAGCTACCCCGTACTATACAGACAAATCTGTGAAGGCTTTCTGTTCAAAACGATCCAATAACTTCCGTCAACTGCTAAAGAGTACCTCAGGGGATGATTAGGGTAAGAAGAGGCGCGGTATATTATTAGTCGACCGGGAGCTATATAGCTAGGAATATAATTATTGTCACCAATTCCGAATTTCTTATTTGCCCGCTGAGATTTGATACGTTAATGTAACACGGATCTTATTAGGGGGAAAATGAGAATTAAGTCATAATGGGACTCTCCTAACACAGGTTTTAACAAACTTAATAGGAGAGATTTCTGTAAACACCAACCCTGTAAATATTGGCAGACAAAAATACTCGTATTAGGTCACTACACTATACCTGAACACTTACATTTTATATTTTAAATAAATTACACGCGTTTGAATATTTATTTGATAAACCGTATAGAGTGACATCTTAAGATTGTAAAAATGTGAACTTAATAAACATTTCAGAACCTATATTTATTTGAAATAAAAAGTAAGATGAATAAGCAGTAAGAATATCAATCACTTCGCATCAGGACTGCGTGCTCATTTGCTACTCAATGCTATAATAATTAATATTTTAACAATATTTAAAAAATACATTTAGTTATCTCTACCAAGCCAGACCCAAGGCCAGAGTTATGGCTTAATGTTGAACCCTTTTTATAACGCTTTTTGTCAATTACTGCCTATAACCTCTGTGTTTTGCAACGCACTTTCGTTGATTAGAGGCGCGGCATTACTCAGTAGGGAGCTATCACAATGATTATAAATATTACCGCAAAATATTAATCTACTCTCCCGGCAACGATTCATTAAATATACACATCTCGAAGTATTTTGATGGCAGGATATAATATTGTTTTTATTAAAAAAAACTCTGGACCAGAGGCTTTCGAAATTATATCATGCACTAAGCGTAATGCTTTTTAGTGCTCTCCTATACTGGGTATAAGTATGTAAGTATGTTATATTCCTGTGTAGTAGATGAAGTAAGGTTGAAAAACGATGTGACCTATGTACCTAAAATGAGTTCCCCTTGTAAAATATCAAAGTTTTTGTTCGATAGCAGAAAATATTCTTATTGATATATTTACGAGCCGCTTTTTAAATATTTTTGTTTATCTATTTGCCGTACAATGACGTCCTGTTATATTATAATGTAAAATTATAGCTTAAGAGGACGCTTTATTTCAATGTGAAAAAAACACATACCTTCTTTTTCACATTTCTTCATTTGACTCGAAAAACAAATAAACAGACAGTAATCAGTGTTATTGAAGTGAGTTGTGATTACATGCCAACTTGCGTTATGTTACGTAACGTTACGTAAACTGTCAACCGTTTCCAACTAATCTGGTGTAGTCACGCACAATTAGAGTCGGCACTGAAGCCTCCAGGCCTCCAGGGAGTCCTTAGGGGTACATTTTGCACTACCGTTTTTATAGCCAGGAAGATAAAGTTTAGACGCTTTTGCTATTGACAGCGAGAGGACTATAGCTAGAAGACTATAGCTAGTAAACGGTTACTCTGGATCGTTGCGTTACGGAAATATGTAAGTGGATATTTTTTTGTGTGTGATTTATTGTTTGTATACATCTGCTTCTTTGTTTGTTTATATATACCTTTTTTTGCCAATCGAGTAGCGTGGTCGAATGTACTCAAGGTTTTTTAATGTTGTATTAAGAACCTTTGCCCAGCAGTGGGAAAATTAAAAGGAACCAACTCTCCTTGTTTGAAGATTGATTAACACATCTGTTAAGTTAATTCTATCGATGGTTATATGGATAGTTTGGCTGCTTCTGATGACTCGCGTGCTTAATAGTTCGCCATTCTCTACTAGTAAAACCGTTACCTAAGCGAGGTCAAATGCGTACTGTCATGTGGCGTGAAGTAACTGCACAGTTTTCATAATTAGTGCTGTCTTTCGGATTGTGTAGGTCTGGGCTCGGTGGCCACTTTAATTGCTTCATTAGGGTGTTGCCACACTGTTATCGGCGTGTGTATTGTGCATACATATGTTGGGGTTTAATATCCGTTTTCGTCGAATTATGAATATGAATAAAACATCAAAAATCTCCCTGTTACATAACAAACAAAGCCGTATTCTGGCTAGTACACAGTACCACTCGTAAGTTCGTGTATTGGTTGGTACTGTTGCGTTTCGAAACTTGTGTAATTTGTCTGTTCCTACCAGCGTAATATTACCCACAGTTGGCTAAGTTTGATCCCGAATTGTGATTCCGATTTTAGTATGTGTTTCAGGACATTTCAATCTTACAGCGAGATCTTTTAAAGTCCGTAGTAATGTGGGTAATTTTGCAATTCTGACTTCGTATTTAAACAATATGTTAACGATCTTTGAAGTGCACCTTTATAGCGACGTTTGCCACGGGAACAACTTACGGGTTGGTGACGTCACGTCACGCAAGATTTATAAATGCTTTTATTTTTATATTTTTGTGTTTTTTCTTAAATTAAGGATGATATATTGAATTAAATAAAAAGTGGTTTATTAAGAAAATGATCTGTATAATCTACTCATAATTCTATTTCAATATAGCAATCAGTTTAAAATTTCAAAACACAGTTATAAGTTTTCACTTCCTCACGACTGCTTATTGTTATTTTTTATTAAATGATTACTACGGCCTACAGACGTCATATGAATGTACAATTAACTTTTTAATTGTACTGTATTAAATTTACAAGAGCTACCAAGTAATATATGTACAAGTGATTATAATACAATACTTAAAATAAAGCACCTCTCAAATTTACTATCCATCAAAACCTCGGAAGTTATACTATAGTTTTTTACTTTGCACTCTCAATGAAGACGAACTCGACATGAAAGAGCTACTGAGCTTCAACCATTTAAACTCTAAAAGCTAGACGCGTGATCTAGTGGAAAATCACTATGTTGACAAGAAAATCCGAGTGGTACAAAGATGGAGACAGCTGACAAACTGGTTTTACACAGATATCGGGATGCGGGAGTTTTTGTCGCAGTTCTGTGACACACGGCGTTGGAGGGGCGAGCGAGGATTTTCCGATTTTGGATTAGTTTTCTTACACCTATTGTATTGAAACTCCTAATCGTAGTTGAGGTTGTGACACAGATTAGGACTGGGCATTCGCTGTGGACAATTTATTGGTTGTGGTAGGCGCGGAGAAGTTCCTAAACGAAGACTGAACTGAGGATGCCGCTGTCGTGGCAGGTGTAAATGCACGAGCTAAGTTTTTTTGACGATGGATTCATAATTATTTTAATTCATGACAACATATAAATATTAACTACAAAAATGTTTGTCTCTCGTATCAACCATGTGTCACACGTTTGATTGCGAAGTGTCTTCAGCGAGCAGTTGAAATGCCTTTTGGCTTGTTTGCCAACAGTTGCCTTAGACAAATTGCTAAGGGTCGATTAACTTGGCTTGTGTGGATCTTATGCTGTTACAGTGTTTGCTTGTAATGCGGAGCGGCTGGCTTTATATTTAGTTCTGAAAGCTTTTATTAGGTTTTTAAGTGTTTGATGTCTTTTTTAAGTTTGTATGTTTCAAATCTTGTTTTTGTTAAATGTATGTACAATTTCGAGCATTGTAGAGTGTTCTGTACGGTCTGAAGTACTTTGGTTTAAAGGTCGGGATTAGGCAGACACACCTCAGAAGCATTCGGACTTAGTTCTCAAGGGTAGCAACGTATCTGCTGTCGAACTTACATATAACATCAACAATCAGACATCCTGTCTGGTCGCAAATAAAATTAAGCATATGACCACACCTTTCGACCCACAACACAGCAGCAAGAATACTGCTGTGGCAGTGGTGCCTCCGGAATCGAAACGTATAAGTGTCTTTTTTCTTTTCTACCACCTTAATATGTTGTATTTTATGACTTATTCTAACTAACTAGTATATTGCACGTTCATAATAATCTCATTATCAGTTTGAAATAAAACCATTATTTATTCGCGCTAAAGATTTTCCAATCTTCACATTTGCGTACATTCGGGCGTCAGACTGCATGAAATTCTGAAACTTATAGTGAAATATTAATGTCGTAAAGTCGACGCGAATATACCACTTACGATGACTTTCCACTTGGTAAGGCGTCTGCCTGTCTCGCACGGCGCTGCCAAGAAATGGTGATAAACTTCATATGTATTCATACTTGTCTGCAGTATTTTGGTAGTTGCATGCTTATATCTTATAGAAACGTCTATCTATTTTTATCCTATTTCAATGCCCCGTGTAGTAAGTAGTGTTAATAAATTCACTTGATTTTGTAAATAGATGATAGTGGACTAGTACTGACACAAACGGTCGCTGTCCCGTGAGTTCGGTATCGGGCCAAAATCAGGTTGTAGATTGAATTTATTTATGTCGAATTTTTAAATAATTGCTGGGGTTTTTTCCGCCAGCTTTTCCTCCCCCATCTACCATACACGGTCTACCATAACACCTGAGAACCTGAAGTCGAAAGCCAATGCCCACTGACTAAAGAAAATGTATATGACGGTCATTAAGTGTATTTGTATACCTTATAGTGAATAAATACATTTATTCCTGATTCTTAATTTGATTCTGATGGCAGATGCATGTTTACCGAATTCAAAAACCTAAAAACCCTCAACCTACGGAAACTTAGCATAGTATCAATAATAGAAATATTGATATGTTTTGAGGACGACGAAAATTAGTTAGAGCCATGTTTGCATTATATTCCTCTTTCATTTACATCATTATACAAACGTTTAACCCTATTTATCCTAGCTATATTTCCATCTAATCTATTTCTTGTTTCCTTTTCCGTATAATCTAGATTGTGGGTAAGAAACGCTTACTTATAAGTATATATATAAATAGCCATAAGACTGCCTTTAGTAGTGACAATCTTATATCTTTTATCTTAATGTATTTATAAGGTGTACAAAAAGAGTAAAATAAATAAATTCTTCAGACGTCCACGCGAACGAAGTCATAAGTTTAGAATAGCGACGTAATAAATAAGTCTTCGAGATGTAAAATGAATTTTATTAAAGAAGTCTTGGAGACGTAAAAATGAATTTTATTTTATGTATTTACTGATAGTATAAGCTTGCTCATAGCGTGCCAAAGTATTCTTTATGGGCTCAATAAAGAGCTCACATAGATTCGTTGGTCTACTCCGAAGGTCGTTATGGCCTGATTTGATCGATAATCGAGGTCGCAGTAAATACGGGTTTATGCAAAAGTTCAGCAATGGCAGTACCATTGTCACATCATCATATTATAAATACGTGAAGCAAAAAGTTTAGGAACTATTTTTACGACAATTACACGAACGGAGGAGTATGAAAT
>DWNJ01000943.1:0-13273 GCA_018250275.1 Udranomia eurus
ATTGTCATTTATTAAGGAAACGTAAGGTGTCAAAGACAATAGTTAGTTCCATACCTACAAACTTTTTTACCTATGAAAATATTCGTTCATTAAAAAGTGATATGCTCGTACATACATCTGTACATTTCATTGTTAAATTGTCTGTACAACAACAATACGGCATAGATTTCCCGTGATTAATCATTTCGGCATATTAGAATAACATTTTGGTTATGATTAATGAACCAATAATTGCTTCGAATCGAAATAATATTGTACTCTACTTAGAGCGCCTTTACATTAATATCTACGCGGTCATGACGAAACGATTGTCCGACCAGTAAATCAATGATTCATTGTTAAATTAACATTTTAAGTTAATTATCTGGTTAGCGGTAAACGCTCTACGAATTTATTTAAAGCAAAACATACTGTCAATTGATAAACAATAGCTTACGCCAATACCACTCACTATGTACACTCTTAAAATAATCCATGAGTATTACTAAGTATTAATTACTTATGAGTAGAACTTAGATTTGGTTTGTCGAAATGTAGCATAGAAGGCTGCCTTTAATGGCCAAATAATGAGTGTTCGCGCACAAGGTTGGCCGCGCAGTTCCTCGACAGGAAACTACGAGTAACTGAATAGATATGGACATGGTAATTACGAGGCCTTGACTTACCGTTTTAGAATAAAAACCGCACTATTTAAATAGACCTCGTTAACAATGACTTCAATGTTGGCTAATGTAGGTACGTGCGTATGGTAATTTGTTAACACGAACTCGTATTGCAAGAGCACTTTGTCTTTTTGGACACGAGATTTTATACAATAAGTTTATGGTCACATGATTAAGATAGTTGTGCTGTGTTTTAGTTATTTTCTGGGTTCCTAGTGAATTCCTATTCGCAATATAAATTGTTTAAAAGAAACAACCAACGTGGCACAATGTTATGTATACTCGTATGTTTTGTGTTTATTACTCTACATATACCTATAAAAACAGAATTGTTTTGGTGATTTGTTTGGTTTGGCTAATGGTTTAAGTCATCCACCGAACTTATTATACAGTTTGCTAGACTTAGCAATATATTAAAATGTCAGCTATAAACAAGGTCTGTCAACATATTCATTTAAAAAACATTGTATTGTGATTGTAGTCGCTGTATGTTTACCTGATATGAAAGTATGAAAAAATTACAGTTTAAAGGAATAATGTATAAAATACGTTAGTACGTAAAATATAGATTCATTAGGCGTACAGGCGTCGCCGCCGAACAGAACTAGTGATTGATAAATTCCACTATATGGTGAACGAACTTCTCATTACGATTCTTACCCGGACCGTCACAATCATGTGCGATTCAAAGAATATTAATCACGGTTCGAGTCTGGTTTCCAAATGTCAGGCGCTGCGCTGCTTAGAGCAAAAGAAACGCGTATGTATACGGCAGTGCCATATCAGTTGCTCTGCGTTTATTGAGACTTATCTGGCAGTTCACTATATTTAAATGTACACACTGTTTAACTCATTTCCATTCGAACACAAACGTCCTTATTTTATATCTTACATTCGGGTCATACCTTATTAACTTTCAAAGGAGAGGGAAGTAGTTCTGTATTTTTTTCATCTATGCAGAGCTAAGATTGATGTTCGTAGGCTAAAACTAAAGCATAAACAATATTTCAATCATTATATTCTTTTTTTACATACGTACGCGTCTTTATGTACAATCACTCAAATGTTCGCTGTTAAAATAAAATTGCCCAAATAAAAACATTTTGTTTCTTCCAATCATTTTGTTATCGCTAGCCGATCAAATATTTCCAAGACTACATTTTATTTTATTGAAAATTTGCATGACAACTAAGATTTAACAAGTGCCTATATTTTCGTACGCGTCTCGTTTTACAGAACTCAAATTCCATAAACGCGCTACGTCGTAGAATAGGCAAACTTTAATTCTCACGGCTAAACAACTTATCTTTAACTACAATGTCAGTGTTAACTGTTACTTACATCCTTGTATGAGTAATAACTGTAATAACTATTTAGGAGATCGTGGTGGGAGATAAGAATCATTGCTATTCATACAACAATTATTTATCGAGGCGAATTATTCCTTTAGGGCAGTGTTATAGATTGATGAATACAAAATAAAAAACTCATTAAAATATTTATATAATATTTATATGTAAGCTACGTATGGATAGTGTATGCGTATTAACGAAAAATGCCTGTTCACTATATTCGTAAAGTAGACACATTATATTGTAGTAGTAACTAACATACAAAAGTGTATAACAGTATAACTAATACGACCACGCAGACACATCCTTCACATTTTTATCGACACGTTTGGCCGTCCATTCCAAGAACCGAGAGCAAAGGTCCTTTAAAACCCAAACAAAATATTAACGCGCACATTTGTGTGACTTAAGTGCCGCTATAAACTCCGCTGACGTGCTCGGGTACCACAAATATTTTTTCTAATCATAAATGGTACTCTATGGATAGAAATTCCAAAATGGAGTCCGCGCCGTCACGCCTCGCAGCGCAGACGCACACAATTACGAGATACTTATAAAAAAGAATTCTCGACAAAGCAAGCTTCGTCCTTGGATCCCTAACAAAAGCCGAGAAAGGGCACAGGAACTCGTTTGGCCCAACCTTGGGACTTTCACTGACTACCTACGCACTTTTTGCTATATCTAGGAAATCTTTGATGTTGTTAGCTTCGCGTAAAGTATATTTTTAACCTAGTTAATAGTACTTAGTAAATAATAAAGTTTGCTCATATTATTCGCTAATAATATAGAATACATTTACGCTTATTTAAATAAATAGTTGTTTGAAACAATTAGCATAGCATAAGATTGTCATTTTATCATTTTAGTTGTTAGTTAAAGATCCATATCACTTGATTACTGAAATACAAGCTTCTCATATCTCAAATAAGTACAATTATTTAATAATACAGTAGCCAGGAAGTATTTAATACTGGCAATTCAGTAATTTCAATGACATCAATGGCGGTTAGATTTAGAACGAGATTGAATCTGTCACTTTGTTTACTGGCACGCCAATTATTACAGTGTGACACACACATACGCGTACAACCGTGTTGTAGGTGGGTTTGTGGAGGCGAGTGTTACCGTTACGGAGGCACATACCACTGACGTCAACGTAGCTTGATACCTTCGACGCTATAAGAATACGTTATAAACCAACTAGAAGCGGCGCACCTTACTTGTATACACGTAATATTTATTCTTGTGTTATTTAAGATAATTACTTAACAAATATTTTTCTTTCTTTTCAGATCGTGATGTGTTTGGTGAAATAGGAAAAAACACGCATGAGAGACGCACTAAAGAACCGAGAAGATTTATATCCTCTATTCTTGGCGGTGACATACCGTATGGCAGTCATCGAGGACATGTTCTAACACAGGCAGAGCGTAAACAATATTTGCCAGTTGTTGCAGAGGACAAGAAAACAGAGGAGAAACCATTAATAAAAGAAGAAAAAGACCCATTAGAAAATGATCCCGTTGTACTACCATCTAGAAATTCACCATCACCTGAAGCAACGCCTACTCCTGGCATTGACAACAATATCACATGCCAAAAAGTATCTGTCATCCAGAGAACACCATCACAATCACAGTTTCGAGATAGCAAAAAAGAAGCATCAGATGTCAGTATTCCGGCTACTTTGCCAGCCTCTGAACCAGAACAAGACCAACCTATTGATTACGCTATTGCGAAAAAGCGCGGCGAATCAGAAGATGAGGAAACTGAAAAGAAAATTAGAGAACAGAGAAGAACTAGCAGTTCAAAAATCGCGAATAAAATTTTAGCAAGACCAGTTTTAGTTTTTAGGAATTGTCCAGGTACTAAAATTCCCGGAATAATGAACGCTGCCGCTGGTCATGGACGATCTACTAGTGGTAGCGGTTCTAACTCTAATTCTCAGAGTAGTGGCGGATCGGGGAGCTTCAGTTCAGGTGCGGGAAGTGCTGCACCCAGCTCAGGTGGTGGGGGTGCTCTTGGCGGTGGTTCAGGAAGTGGTGGCAACGGTCGAGATGGTCGATCTAACTATGGGCCAAATAGTCCACCGACAGGAAGTCTTCCTCCATTCTACGAAACTCTTGGCCCGTCAACGAAAAGTGGCCAGAATTCCTTTAATGCTAACAGTACCTTCACTAATGAGTTTAACATAATTAATGGCTTTAATATGGATTGTGAGAATAATGAAAATACTACTAACTTTCCAGAACAAAGCAAACAATACTCTTTAATGCAAAATGCCCATTATGGTCTAGCCCTAAAAGATGAAGAAATTGATTATGAAAATAAACTAGAAAACCTTGGAGCTATTGGCAATTATGGAAGCAACTTTGATGATTCCATGGTTGTGGATATGGGTGAAGATGTTATTGACAACTTCCAATTTTCCAATACTTTAACATTTTCTGGAACTAACGAAGGTATAATTGGGAATCTCTCGGATTCCGCAGAAGATTTTGCGAGTTTGCTTAATAATCACGTAGAATCTATAACTGACTCGGATTTAAGAGAGTCATCATCGATAACACCCGACTCGGTACACAACCCTGTGGATATTGAATCATTAGCAGAACAAGTCAGTTTAAGTAGACAGTATTATGAAAAATCCAACTATTTAGCTTTTGCAAACCAAGAACAATCCTCCTCATACAATTTCGCTAAGGAGCGTCCAGATTTATTAATGCAACTGAATCCACTTCTCCAACATAACGAAGGACAGATGCAACAACTACAAATCCACGTCCAGCTGCAGCAAAGACAACAAATACTGTCACCTGGATTCCCATTCACTAGTCACTCATTGGAACTCGATTCCCCGACCGGCGTCTCGCTACCCTCGCCGGGCGGCAACAACTCCCTGGATGGCAGCAACCACATCGAGACTTCATCCCTCAGTCCTGCTGCCGCTGTAAGTCTGAAGAAAGGCGATAGCAAAATTCAAATCTTGCAACAGAGGGTAAGCATTACTTGATTTTAAGGCGAAGCTTAAAATAAATCACTTCTTCAATGTCTATCACGATATTGTAAATTAAATACGATGACATTGAAGTGAAAAGATTACGTTATTATATAACGCTGAGCCTGAATCAACTTTTGCTTGAACCTACTGCAGTTATATCAATTATATCTCTATCCTGATCACGGGACAGCTGTAATTGGTTAAGCTCAGCTTTATAACATGAATACAATTTTTCAAAGATTAATTTAATGCCAATAAGGCTGCCCTCAGGGGTGAACTATTGACTTACGAAAGTTTATTTTCTTTTCAGTTGGGTTTGCCAGCGGAGCTTCCACTGGAATTTATTAATGGCGGGCACGGCGTAAAGAACCCATTAGCTACAGAAGCTAATGCCAGACAGCGTGAAGAAGAGAAGAATAAGCAAGTGTTGGTCAGTGAAGATGACCCAACAAAATTCGTTTGTCGAGTATGCTCTAAGAACTTTAGCTTACAAAGGCTCTTGAACCGACACATGAAATGCCACTCGGATGTGAAGAGATACCTTTGCACTTTTTGCGGTAAAGGATTCAACGACACATTTGACCTGAAACGACACACAAGGACGCACACCGGTGTCAGACCTTACAAGTGCAATCTATGCGAAAAATCCTTTACCCAAAGATGCTCCCTCGAATCTCACTGTTTGAAGGTCCACGGAGTTCAGCACACTTACGCCTACAAAGAGAGGAGGACTAAGGTAATTTCTATGATTTTTTTACTTAAATGACAAAAGATATTTATGATATTCAGTTAAAATAAATCATATAAAATTCCTTTTCAATTATGTGGGTAAAATGCCCAAGGATAGATAATAGAAAGACTATAATTAATGTTTCCGTTTACTTTCTTACAGATGTATGTTTGTGAAGAATGTGGCCACACCACGTCAGAGCCAGAAGAACACTACATGCACCTAAAAAAGCAGCACCCTTACTCCCCTGCGCTGCTAAAATTTTACGACAAACGACATTTCAAATTCACGAACGCGTCGTTCGCCAACCAACTACTAGGACAACTGCCAATGCCTGTCCACAATTAAACATTGGATACTTCTAAAAATAACACTTCTGTGCCGATCGTTATAGGTACTTAATAAACTTATTAAAGGTGATGTTAATGGAAAATGTTAATACGAATTTATTCCGTCCGCTTACTGATAAATGCGAACATGTATACTTGACGTGTCCTAGTGCTTATAAATTCTGTTTGTACCGTGCACAGAATGTTTCTTTAGTTAGTGATCAAAGCTGTCTTCCAAACTAAATGTAGACATTCCGCATTTAAACATAGTATGTTATGTGTTGTAACATAAGAGAACATGTTTGTTCTTATATAAAATACCTTTAATTTTTTAACAGTCGAAATTAAATCTAACAGCCTTTTGTTTAGGCATGACTGCAATTAAAAAATCAAAGTATCGGGTATTATGTGCAATCTTTGGTGATGGTACGGGATTATATGTAAGTTTAGTTATTATGTTTAGACTAGATTTAGCTTAAGCTCTTATGAATCTCTCAAAAACTATAATATAAATTGTAAAAAGTTTCATTTCAACTCAGCGTGGGTAGTTATGAGAGTTCTTGGTTGGTGCTAAACGCGTTTGAGCCTCGGGTCGCTGATTTGAAATGAAGCAATTATGATTCGGATGACACTTCTTGTCCGAATTATAAAAGGAACGGTGTCAAGAACTAATCAGGCTTGACAGAAATAAACTCTCCAATATGGAATCTCTTCCTCGATTTAGTGATATTAGCTTCTAATTGTCTCACAAAATACCTATTAACACAAAGTATGTCACAATTGTATGTGTTATTATTGTACTTAAAATTAATGTTATGTTTGTTCTTTGTTGGTACTTATTAATGATTTTGAAAATTATTAAATTTGATATATGTAGTGGCAACTCCATGGGTTCACGATATGTCGTACCAAGTTAAAATGCATTTCTAGAAATATTTATATTATTTAAATTATAGAATTGATCGAATACAGTCTGTGCTGTGAGTGTGTGTGAGAATTAATTATTCTATCGTGTAACTAAGTTATTTAATGCGTTTATTGTTACAATATTAAATTAACATCGAGGTAAAGTTTGGTGAAGCGCGTCTGCAATTGCAACTTTAGGATTTTGTAAGGAAACTATGATGCTCAATTTTGGTACATTTGCGCTTTCACAGCGAAGCTTGTGGATATATGAAAGAATTGTAAATATGTCTAAATTTAGTAAATAGTAGTAAAATTAAAAAGATAATATTATCTACTTATTTAAGTAGTACCTAATTAGAATTTATGAGATTTTTAAAAAGATATTTGTTGTAATATTTGTACAATTGGGTAAGTTTTGATAGATCTGAACATTTTATATTGGCTTATCATTAGAAAATTGGATTTTATTTTGTAATAATATTGTGATAGCGCAATGCCTTTGTGAAACTTGTCTGTTGCATTTACTAGCATTTTTATTCCATTGTCAAGCTGTAGTTTCATATTTTAGAAACAAACTTTGTTACTCTATATTGATAAGCAATATATCATGATTTAAACATTTTCTGTGGTTTTATTCAGTCATAAACACTTATAAACACTCAACCCATCTTTATTTGGTTAGTAAGGTTAACAAGTCGCCCAGGAATGGAAATTTCAAACAGTGCTTTTAATCTACCAAGTATGGCGTATAAATATTAATATTAAAGACGAAATAAAAGTATTATAAATATAAAAAGAGTCAAAATATTAAATTACTATTAATCTGTATCGGTTAATCCCGAGTTCCGTACACAAAGACTAAGCAATCATCTTGGTTCGATATAATAACGGGGACCTCGGTGTACCTCATAGGACTGTAAAAGTTGTGATTGAATGAGAATGTCCATAGGCCACAACGACCATTGAACACCAGTAGAACGTCATACCCGTTGCTACTCTACTAAAAAATATGCTGAAACAGTTTCGTAGCAAAAACCCAGGGAGGATTTTTCTATTTATTATTAGTTATTCTAATGGACAAAACTTACACATCTAAAAAATATACACGTCATGTACCTATGTACAAAAATATACCTTAGGGGCCATTCATAAATTACGTCACACGAATTACATGTTTTTTCCCCTCCCCGTCCTTGTCACAGCTGTTCACGTTTTTCTCCTCCCCCCTACTTAGTGTGACGTCACATATTTGTACAATAAACCATTTGGTTAAAATCCTTTTTACGTCGTGTCGTTATTAAAGCGTATTTTTTTTAAGTACAATTTATTTTGGAAATTACGATATTAACCGTTTGCGACGAAAAATAGTACCTACGTCTCCAAAATATAGATATATCTATAAATATAGATTCAACTCAGTGTCAACTCTTAACATCTGCCCCCGTAAATGTTCATTATCTTGCGTTCAATCAAATTTAGTATTTGTTTCCTAAGTAAATGAAAATTGATTATAGATTGAACACAGTTATCATATAGATTATCATGAGATTAACAACTATTTTAATACACATAGAGCAATTAGCTACTAAAATATTAAACTTATTATTAAGAAAATTAACTTTGTAGCCCCCTCGAGAACTTATCATCATCATATAATACTTAGAATTCCCACAAGAAATAAGATCATTTTACATTGATCGATTAGGCTAAGTCAATTATAGTTTAGCTTTATTACATAGTCACCAGTGAGTGACTTGAATCCACTGGAAAGAACCTAGGAAGAATTTGCTAATAAAATGTATAACGATCCTAGGGAAATACTAAGTGAGGAATACAGCAGAAGAATCAATAACGTAATTATATGGCCTTTGAAACTTGCCGGTTATATACGCTTTGAAACCAAAGACTCGCGTTTCATAGAAAAATTACCGAGCACCATTATACTGGGCATTGTGATGATAATTTTAGTCAACGTTTCTGCAGTGTATATATTGTACATAACCGTGTACCGAGACCATTTTTTGACAGTTACCGAAATTATTACCGTCGTTTACGTCACAGTGATAGCAAACAGCACACAAATAAATGTTTCACTTGTGAACAGAAATAGTGGTTTAGAGATAATTAATACGTGCATAGAGATAGACTTGATTTTGGGTATTAAGGAAACGCAATTTATGAGAGACATAGCCGCGTTGACATTCGTGATTTTGGGTATTTTTATTGGGCTGTTTCAATTATTCTTATCCGTACTCTTGTACAACGCTTACTCAGTGTTAACTTCAATTCATGTTGTGGGCACATTCTATTTCGCTATGGCGTTTCTAATATTCTTCGATGCATGTTTTACTGTAACATTTTATAGCTTGCTAAGTTTAAGAGTGCATTATATGAATATCGCACTGATGAAACTTGCAAAGGTCAATTCGGAATACTTTGCTAATCAATTCTTCTTTAATGGAATATTTTGGAGAAAATCAATGGACCAATTGGTAACATTCCACAAAAGAGCCAAGCCGTTACAATTTAAACAAGCTTTTGGAATTATATTTGCACTATTGCGACAAATAGAAAAAAGTTTTAGATTTACTGTGAGTGTAATTAAAATTATAAAAATATGTTTACTGAAAAGGAAGCATATGCGGCAACATTTACAAAATTTAATCTTTGGTCTTACAGATATTAGTGGCGACTACAGCCTTGATAGTAGGGACATTTGTCGGAGTGCAAACTTTTATAATTCACAAAGAATTGAAGGTAGGTGGACTCAACTCAACTCATCTCTGGTCGTAGCCATGGTTGGCCGGTTGGTTGGTCGGATGTGTTTACGCCCCTTAAATGGACTCTGACGAGGTTTATCGACTGCCATCTGTCGATAACGACCGCAGCCTACTGCATTGCATGCCCTCCGAAGCTCGGAAGTATGAAATATATATAAGCTCGCGTATGAAAATGCCACGTCGTCGGTTAGACCCGTCGTTAGGTTCGATCGCAGTTTAAGTTTCACCTAGTGGTATGAGAACTAGTAACATGGGAAAAACAAGAATTTTAAAAAAGCTAGATCTTTTATATAATATATTATTCTCTATGCTCCCTCAAACGGCGTATCGGCTCTATCTTTGCTGGTAGAGGTTGCGTTAATTACTGCGCAGCAGCTAACAGGTAATATTGAATTTTAAATCATTTTAGTACCTATGTCAGTAATTTTAATATTATTTTATTTATACATAAATAGGTGCAAAATTAGTTTGTAAGGCGTTAATTCGGGAACCAGCTTTCTTGAAATTCTTTCTCGAAAACGTTGCTAGTTTTTATACAATATAGGTTTGATGAAACGGGAATGTATAAAATTCATCTCATAATCCGTTTTTCCAGACATGACCTTATGGCATTTAAAACATGATTCAAATATATTTTTTATGTTTTATTGTACTTTCAGGACGTTAACATAATGCGAACTATGTCGGTCACCGGGTGGGTAGGTCTAGGCTGGGTATATCTGTTGATTTTTAGTCAACACGTGGACGTGTTTTACAGACAAATCGAAAAGACAAAATTAATATGCAATTACATTCAACTGAAACCGGTTATGTCTGGTAAGTAATTAGATATTATGTATTGTATAATTCATGTATGTATTATTGATTATAAAATCGGTTTCTGGGAACAATTCAATGATAATCATGCGGATGGCAGACAGACATTTTACTAGATAAAAATATAATAGAAAATAAAAAATAAAATGCAATATTATAATATAATTTTTGTTATACATTATAACATATAAATTAACATCCGTAGTACCAACATATTGTTACCGTAGATATTGTTACAGCATAAAGATTTTTTGATTTTTTTTAATGACTGTTAGATAGCAAACGAGCATGCAGTCCACCTGATGGTAAGTGGTTACTGCCGTCCATGGGCATCTGCAATTAACCCAAGACAGGATCGAAGTACTTTCTTATGTCGACCACAAATTGCTACTTGCTACCCCTGAGAACTAAGTTGGAACGTCTCGGTTAAGTGTGTCTCCCTGACCACATCCTTCAAACCAGAACACAGCAGCAAAAACACTGTTGTTATAAGGCAGATATATAAAAGTTGTGGCGGTGGTGCCTCCGGAGTCGAACCGTAAAAGGTTCTCCCACCTTGAATTTACTTGTTAATTAACATGTTAATTGACTAGGTACAGTCGTGAATTGACTTCTGCTAAACGTCCTTATTTTTAGTGAAAACGATCTTGATACTATAATTAAATCATTAGTTAAGTACAGTAAATATTCTACTGAATCTATTCCAATTTATTGATTTGTTTTGTTAAGTCCATATAACTAATCGTTACGTCGTTTAAGGTTGTTTAGAAGAACACACACATGTAAATAGATGTATGTAAATAGACGTACGGGTTTTCCTAGTTTATAATCCAGGACCAGACCATTTTAAATAAATAATTACAATATTAGATATTAACCAGAAGATACCTCAAAAATTCAGGTGTTTAACTTCAAAACTGACAAAAATCCAATACTAAATGTCATCCCCTCTTTTAAGGGGTTGGGGACAGATGTCTAAAAAAATGGACGCACTTATTGTTCGTTAGCCACAAAGAGTCCTCATACAATTTAGTTTTAATTTTCTACCTTGAAAATTGCGGAATGCTCCATACAAACTTCCACCCGCTATTTTAGGGGGGTGGAGGAATAGAAAGACTAGCCTATGTTACTCTCCAGCCCTACAATTATCTCCGCAATAAAATCACCGTGAAAGACCGACAAACAAACATACAAACACTATTTCGCATTTACAATATTCGTATAGATATGACACAGAAATACATGATTAGTAAAAATCCTTTCTTTCAGCGAACGTGTTGAAACTAACAAAGCATGTACTTCGTATGGTCGAAATGTATGAGCCCCGTGTCTCCATATACAACATGTTCTACTTCAACACAAGTCTTTTACTACAGATTGGCGCGTCCATTTTCGTATATATCACAGTTCAACTCCAGCTATCGGCCCCTACCAATCGGTCGTCTGAATTGGCGAACATTACAGACGGAGCACATAGAAGTATCTAATGTTTACGTTAGTTTGACACAAAGACGAGAGTTTATTAGCTTTATAGACGCTCTTAGCGTCATTTACTTATTGATTTTCTATTAAACCCAGTGTCTTGTTTCTTGTATTGTTAAAAATTTAAACTAGCTTAAATAGTTAATTTAAAAAGTGTGACTAAAATCACTTAAGGTAGAGATCGTCTAGTCTAAAAATGCACGCCCCTACAAAATCTTTACTCACACATACCAACCAAACCAATATTTCGATAAAGAGTATAAATGAGGCAAACTGCAAATTTCGTTGACCAACAAGTACATAAGTAAGTTGATAAGTCATACAATTCGTGCATTAACTTCTGAACACATCGAATCTGAGTATAATAAAAATTGCCTACGCACACCTAGTAAAGACATAAATATACGCTTTCACAAATTAAATTTGTTTTGTTTAATGGAGGGGCGTGCATTTTTAAACTGGAAGATCTCAAAGTTAATTGTGTGTAGATTAAATCACCATTACATCAGTTAATTTACATAGTTTCTAAGCAACATTATGATATATAAAATTATATATTTAAAAAGGTCTCTTCATATAATTTTAGACGTTCCAGTGCCCATAAATAACATAAGAACGAGCGCCAAAAATATAAGTACTGAAATAAAAACAAATGTATTTTCGTATTATATTATGTTTATTCTCATAGCTACATTTCTAAAAGTTTTCCTTAAGTAGTTGTTAAAAGCACAGTGAAATCTTAAAACACTAAGTTGTCTGCTGTCCTAAACAGTAAATTAATTATCTGTTGTTCTAGGAATAAGATATACAGTATCATATAAACTCACGGTAATCATATAATTTATTATGAATCATTAGTTGTGCAAATTGTTTAGTTGACCTAATCATGTTTTAACTACAGTATGTTGAAATAAATGAATGTAGTTATCTAGTTTTTTAACGTGATAACGTCTTATGAATAGACGTTCGCCGGCTACACGCACTAAAATGTGTCACGTTCCGCGTGCAAGCGAGAGCGCGGAACAAGCGATAGAAAGGTACGGTCAGTCTAAGCTTGTGGCGCATTTATCTTTCTCCACTCCGTCAGCCGATGCGTCCGATGAACACGTAAACTGTTTTGTAAAATTCATAAAAGTATGCAATTTTTGATCAATATTTCCATATGTCGTTATCACGTAAAATTATCGTCCGTAAACCGACTTTACAGACAACCAA
>DWNJ01000944.1:0-13261 GCA_018250275.1 Udranomia eurus
TTTTCTTTCTCTAACTTGTTATATTGTTTACAGTCTCGTATTATAACTACATGTTCATTTCCTATATGACTGTGAAAACTTTTAATTGGCCCTAACTTTGTATAGTGTCACTTAATATACTTGTACTCCATCTGTAAGTAAGTTTTCCTTCAATTAATTAAATATTCCGCCAAGCTGCCCCAATGCGTGTTGGCGAAAGGACTGGTAAGTTTAACTAGTTTTAGTTATTTTTATATTTAAAATTCGTCACACGTGAAATTTTCAGAGTGGATAACTAGTAACCCTTAAAAATTTTAGCAAAAAATAAGTGCACTCATTTCAAAACCATCTCGTTTTAAATCAGGCTTAAAGTCACTCGGGGTTAAAGTTACTATAAGAAGCAGAATTTATTGCTGTTAACCTTTGTCACAGCGATTTTACACTTGAAAGGGATTGACACACAAAAACATTTTTTTGCTGTTAGCACATGTGCTTTAGTTTTGGTTTACATAGTTGACTGTGGGGATGAGGATAAAAGGGACTGATTTGTATGATTACCCGTCATCGGTCACGGTTATCAACCCAGTTATAATATAACCTAAACTCAGCTGACATAGAGTTAAAATATTGACGAATGATGCAATAATGATAACGTACCCTGTCTGTCTCTGGGAGAGGTCTCCCGGTCAAGCTTTTCGCGACAGACCAGTCTCACCAGAATCGCAATCGCCACAAACGCTCGCGTGTAGACTACGCCTTAAAATTACCAGTCACGCATTTCGTGTTTAACAACTATTTTAATTTGAAATATCGTCGCTTAACAGAATTTTCAATTATCCTTAATTGTCCACGGACTTGATGTGAAATCTGGTATAAACATAATTCATTAGGCTCCATATCTGTAATTTATTGGTACAAAGATTGCATCATTGGTCGGAGTTCAAAAAACATATGTTGCGGAAACTATCGGAACAGGTGGGCAGTCGCATGAATGCAAAAAATAATATTGAATTTAAAAATATTGATGCTCGGAGACAACAAAATGGTTTTATATATTTTTATGTGAACAATACAAAAAAATATTACTTTAAAGTAGGCTACCAGTTATTTTTTTGGAAATATAAATAGAACCAGCTGTACATATTAAAAATCCTAATGCCTAAAAATACAGGACTTATTATTCCAGTGACGGCTATCCTTTATAATCCTTCTACAACACGACTAGGTGGGAATTAATTTAATGAAAACAGTTATGACAAAAGTCAAGCATTGTCCGATGCCCATGTACCAGCAATCTCATACTTGAAATAGAAAAATGAGTTTGCAGCTCAACCGAGCTACAGTAACTAAATGTCCAATCGTATCTCAAGTTGCAAATATACGTTGGTGCTCTTAAGAACTTGATGCTCTAGCTGTAAGTCAATCAAACCTCTCTAACCGAAACCCAAAAACAACTACCCAATCCAAACTACGGTAAACTGACCGACCGACGAATACCAATTTACCGTAAGTTGACTAACCCAACTTACGGCAAATTACTATTTGTCCAGCCGAACGGCATATTCTACGTACATAAACTATTACATGTTCTGTTAATATTTCACTGTAACTCCTGTATATTGTAGGGCATAAATCAACAATAAAAATTTATTTCTCCTCGCAGAAAATACTATTTGTTATGCTAGAATATTTCATAACTTTCGAGCAAGTCAATGTTGTGTTATCTAGCACAATAAATTTTTATGCGAAATACCAAGCTTGGAGCTGGTAAGGAGCGATACTTCCTTTATTTTTATAGCCGTTGGGGCTGAGATTGGCGTTGCTGAGATTGCGTTAAGTAAACATATTTAAGACACAACTAGTCTTCGTATATTTATGTGACGTAGACCTCTGATAGAGGGCATAATTTTATCAACCCTGTGTTCTCGAGACGTTAAATTGACAGAAACAGCAACGCATCTGCAGTTTTCGGGTTCATCAATGAGCAAGTCTCACATTTATGTAATCAAGATCAAAACCGTTCCAAGAGTTCGAAATTATGCCGGGGTCGTCGTGCTATATGACGAATAAAGGTGGATCGATAAAAAAATGGATCTATGTACACCTTTCCCACTCGTAATCTTTAATCTAGCTCTGAAGAACTTGTAAGAAACAAGGTCATTATTGGTAAACCCGACGCGTAGAAATAACCCATCACATTAACCTACCCACTAAACATTTATTGCTGCACGAGCAAACGGCAAAGGGGGAAGTGATTTTCCGTGTAGTCAATTTAGAGGCCATTAAGATCCATAAAATCGAGAAGCTAAAAGGTCGAGAAAGAGGCCAGCCTGAAACTGCCTGATAGACACGGAACACTTTTTTATAAAATTGAGGAATCAGAAGAGCGTGGCGTCTGTCTAATCGGTAGTCAAAACCGTCAATAGGCTTCTGTAATCGACAACAGATGCGTTATTATTTCTGAGGACTGAGATGGAACGACTCACAAGTATCTCTACCT
Source organism: Udranomia eurus (assembly GCA_018250275.1). NCBI lineage: Eukaryota > Metazoa > Arthropoda > Insecta > Lepidoptera > Hesperiidae > Udranomia > Udranomia eurus. The sequence continues at coordinate 2,480 of DWNJ01000944.1, forward strand.
TACCATATCCTACAAACCAGAATATAACAGCCCGAATAGGAATCCCAGTGATAAGGCAGATATATATATAGGTGTCCTTTGGAATCGTCATAGGTACACCACCCTCAAATAATAAAACAGGATAGAGCATATAAAACACAGTGGATTCCGGTCGAGTATGTCCAGGCCTCAGCAATTTACTTTAATTAAATCAGCATTTGCAGGGTTATTCATTGCCTCGTATCAGATATAAAACGTTATTTATTATCGGACAGTTAGTTATGTTAGGTTATTATCGGTAATTGCTAAATATTGATTAGTTTATAGATTTCTTTACACGTCACTTACGAGTGTCTGCCGAAGGAGATATACAGAGTTTATTTAAAACAAAGAGTTACGTTTGAGTACAATACCCTGCGAGATTTGATAGACACATTAAATCCCAGACATCTAAAACACAATAAGGCCTAATAGAATCCCAGACTCAATAAAATTATCCTCAGAGTAATAAGACTAGATATACTGAGAATACTTAAAGATAGATAGGTGTGTAGAACCAGCACCATTTAAATGTCGCTCTTTGTAGAAACTGGTTCGGCGCTTATACGTATCTTTCTTCGAGTGTTATTATTATTGAACTGAAAAACGACTGACTGTTAGATTTTTTTAATTTAAATGCATGCATTTTTTTAATTCCTTGACATCCACCCATGCTTCATCCATCCGCTCCATCTATGCTTTCTATATTCAATGTACCTATATAATATTACACAGACTTTTATAGTCCGTAACATAGACGATACAGCATTCGATTTTACAGAGTTAGCATAAAATTTTATTGACTCCATAATGGGAAGTTTTATTTTTATGTTTAATTTCAGATACAGGTTTCATTGTATGGAGTTAACAAATGGTAATGCATCTGATGTAAAATACCTACCTAAAATATCTTTGTCACAACCCTTTTCTATATACCATACATTTTTGTAGAATTACACGCAAAAATGGATCATGTATTTACACTCTTCATCATGTGTTTTCACTGATGTGTTGTTGTAACTTCACTTAACATTTAGTGTTCGTTTCATAAAAATCGGTTCTTAAATAAAAGTGCTGTGGGACGCGGACGGGAACGGGGAGGCGGTACGAAGTGCGCCGGGTCAGTTAGTATGTATATATATTTATACATATATTGTCTATACAAGAGTTGTAGTTTTAAAGGCATTAGATAGATTAGATTACTCACGAGTATTCTGGGATGGGCTGTTACTCTTAATGAACCACAAACATTTTACTACCCTTGTACTCTTTAACTCCTTGACTTCTACGTAGATCGCTTCAATGTTAAGGTCGTGAGCGTCACGATGGAACCAATAGGTCTGAATGAGGGTTCTTTAATATTACGAGGTGGGGAATAAAAAATTCCGACCGCGTTATCGAATGTGACCGTGACACCATGCGGGCAGCGTCTCCATTATTCAAAGGTTAGGACAATACCGGACGACCGACTTTTTGTCAGCGGTCGTAGCGGCAAAAAATCGTCTGTGGCATCTTAAGTACGTGTACGACTGTGATGCGTGTTTGAAACATTTTTTTGTCAGTTTATGGTCCCGTCTCTACCATAATTATATTCTGATAATGTTCGTGCTGATTTTGAAATGTGATTAGTAGCCCCGAAGTTTGGAATTGCGATTGTCTGCTGTCTCGCATGAATCGTTATTTCGAAGTCACATAGTACATTTTTCACATTTAATTAATTATATCCGACGAATAAAAGCAAAATATCCATTAACGCATAAGAAGTCTATTAAAAGTATTTAAGCTCCAAATTATTCGTAATTTATTCGTAGATTATATTATATAAGATATCATTTAACTGGTTAAATAAATCTAACTGTAAAAGACGTCACACAATTCTTACGATCTATAGAGAGTACTTAAGTGTATCGTGTCACCAGCTACTATAAAATTTTCGAACTTTTATACACTGGTAGTATTTAAGTAAATAAATAATGTCTGTTAACGAATTCAGGAAAAGTCAAAATACACTATCACAAGCACACAAAAACATTCGTCGTTCGTGTAGTATCATCCTTACGGAGACACTGAATTAAATACAGACATTAACATAGCGTAATCTTCATCTTGAAGCGTCCACCGATTGCACAATGTAAAGCGGACAGTGTTGTATAACCCTTTGTACAAGGATATATTACTTAAACGTGATTTTAAACCTACATCTTTGCGGTTACTGTAACAGCGCCTTCGCTACACTTGATATTTCTGCTGGCGGCAGCAGGAAGAATGCTAACGTGAATCAGAAATAGAAGGAACTTATAACAATACAACTGCCACTAGTAAGTTCTCATGTAAGTGGTTGTAGTCTTAATGATAATATTTTTTAAACCGATAAGGTACCTCTAAATATGACCTGAGAAAAGTCGTGCGCGTGCGCACAGTGGACACACACAGAACAACCCGTTGCTACAAAGGTTGTCGGGCGAGTCAACGACCCCCAGTGACCGACGCCCGCGCACCTCATATCCACATTTTGCATTTACTATTAACTCTGTTCAATGAGTTGCGTGGCTCGTGTGTGACACATATTCAATTTGCGAGTTTTTATGCTATTATTTCAAGGTTTGTATGTTGACAATTACGTTGACAAGACTAGACAAAGATACATTTCTACTTGTATGAAGGTGGTAGATCCTTGTACGGTTTGATTCCGAAGGTAGCACCGTCACATCTATTTCTGCCTTATAACAGCAGTATTCTTGCTGCTGTGTTCTGGTTTGAAGGGTGTGGTCCCAACATTTACCTTCATAGGGTTAGTTTTAGTTACAGATATCAAACAAGGATCTGTGATATATACATACTCAAGCATCATCGCCGCCCATAACGCTTGTATCCTCGCATTTGTATGTTGACTTTTTCAGATGTGGTCAATCACAAAAGAGGCACCGTTACATCACAAGAATGGCATATAAGTCTTTGAATGTCTTCGAAAACTGTATTCACCCCATCACACTTTTAATACACATTACTGATATATCTGAGGCAGAAATAGTAATAAAGTATTCTTGTTTTAAAAGACAAGTACATTAATACACTCGTTATACCTGTTTTAATTGGACTCGATATAAAAACTTCAAATAACAACTGAATCGCTCAGGCACTAACTATAAACGTTGAACGTAGTTCTTACGTAAGACATTCGTTTTTATTGCATTTTTCTAATTGTTCTGAATGAGTTGGTTACTGGCAATACGGACTGAGCGTGAAATTGTTTATTTAATGAGTAATGGTTAATGTTTTTAAAAGCGGTGAACCGTTTTATATTTACTTTCTAGGTTACGTTCGAAACTCTTTTGCGTTTTTCTCCGATAAATTTTGTCTATTTTATCTCTCTTTCTCCGATAAATTATGGGACAAATCACCCGATATAGAGGTAGAAGGGTCCCGATCTAAGTAACGGTCTGTCTGTTTGTGATTTCATACAAATTCAAATATTCATTTCTATTTCATTAAGTTTAAAACTAACACAAACACGAAAATTCATTGTTATGTATAGTCTAGAGTCATACCGTGCTATGAACGATTTGGTGATTGATTTCGACAGCGAATCATGTAAGGAAAAAAATATTTATCGAACTTACTTTCACTTTCAATACAATTTTGTTTTAATATGTCTTATTCTAAGCTTAGTAAGATCCTATTTGTATGAAGCGTTTAAAAACATAATATTTAACATTTATCTTTTTGAACGCAACTTTGCATTATCTTTCAAAAGGCTAATTCTGCCTTAGAAGCCTTAATTGGGCACCCAGAAAAGATTATCTCTTTCTATGCTTTTCTAAACTATAACACGTAATAGCCTAAGACTTACAGCGACCCTTAAACTTAATTTTGAACACGTCGCCTTTGTAAGGATTTAATATGAATCGAATTTCAGTCTACAACTTTCGTAATAGGATACCGGCTTACTGCGTCGCCTTGTATAACTAAAGTTTGAGCTAACTATGGGGATATTGTGTGTAATAGTCAGTTGCAAAAACGTCTCTAGTTAGGATAGATTAAGGGTAAAATTCTACGCAATTATAGGTAAAACGTAATGTAATAAGATAGAATTAATTATATATTTTGAATATTTTTAACGGTTAATTTGATCCTGTTATACGCTAAGCTACTCTTTCAAGGTTTATGTCCACTTACTGCATGCATAAAATGCACCAATCAAGTAAATACTAAGGTAAGCACTCGTTTAATTTCACTGGTAGCCGTAGAAACAATGCAATTTCAAGCACTTTAAATCTTTTCACTTGTCGGGCAGTCGGATGACGCATTCAAACACGATTTGCTAAATATAAGTCTCTGTTCAGTAGGAGCCCTTTTAGCTTGGCAGATTCAACTATTATTGCTCAAAGTACTATGTGTTGTATAGTTCTAGTGCATGGGAAAGTGGGTCTTAGGTCTCCCGAGCGTGGATAACGCGCAGCGAGACTAGCCTTCGAAACCGGTTTCGGTCGTGGTTGGCTATGCACGACTCGCTATTGTCTCGAGAAATTGCTATGGTAACTAGATATTATAGAAAACAAGCATTGTAAGCAGTAGAAACAAGTTATTTCAGATTTGCGCGAATCGAATAAAGTTTTCTAATACTTTTATTAGTGTGCAGTTAAATTGTAATCGTTTTTTTTATTTCAACTCAATTTTAACTTAATTTAACGGCTTAACTATTGAAAAAGATCTATCTATATCAGAGCCTTCCTTTGAATTGCTCAGTTGTGTAGTTGCGAGTTTTAGATAAAAACAACAGTAGGGAATAAAGACCGAAATATAATTAATAATGTATTAATATATCCGTATGTTTGTAAGGCATATAAACAATTTAGTTAATCTTGGTCAAATAAAAATATCGGTTTCATTATCAAATTTTGACTATTAGAAAATTGCCGTCCGGTATCGAGATTTCGAGTACACATATAAACGTGTTCCTGGTAAGCATCAATGGTTACTTGAGCTAGAGGCACACCACAATTCATTAATCCTCGGGGCCAAGATCAGATGGCAATCGCCCATGAACCGTACGCTGACCTGACCTTGCCGATCCAACGATCCTTCCCCCATTTAATATTCTCGTCTTAAGGATCTAGCGGGAGAATTTATCACGACACGGATTTATCGGATAATCCGTTCCTGGGAAAAAAGTTCACGACCAACATTATCCCATACCATCCTTATTAAAATTCAAATGGTAAAATTGCTGACTTATAATCGGAAATAGTACTAGTTTAAGCCCCACTTCCTAGAGTATTTAAAGACGTATAAATATGTAGTTTTAATTGTTTCACACGGTAGATCCGTACATATTAGATACAGTTAGAAAATGTCGCAGGTATAGTTGTTATTATTTATTTAAAATGGTCAATAACGAACCCATTGTATTATATAATTGTTCAAAACTGAACACATATTGTGTTCTTATAAATATTCACGATCCTTTTTGCTCAAGCTAAAGGTTGACTTATAGAGAACGGTTCCGGCATTAAGCCTTGGACCAACATTTAGATATATGATATTTATAAAATAACAATAAAATATCGAAATTACAATCTTGTACACATCGCAATTACGATCGGATAGGCATAGAATTATTCCTTAATACACGCTTTATTGTTATTAGGATTTTAAAGAAAGGCTAATTGAAAAGATAAATTTGTACGGGTCGAGGGGCAGAAGGATGTTTTACAGTGATGGATTGGTAATGATAAAAATCATAGACACATAGATAATATCAATGGCAATTCGCAACGAATGTGCTGCGAAGATAAGTATATCGACGCTGTACGAACACTGACGAATAATGCCGCCCATCAAAGGGAATGACGTCGATGAGAGGGTATCTCTAGAGCTCATCGCATTTCAGCTTAATGCATCTCTCGCATTGCAAATTTACGTTAACGATATATGTAAATAAGCATGGATATTTTCCAGTCTCCTTACAATCACAAGATCTTTTGGACGCTCCAATTTTTTCAGTATCAAAATTCGATGCCCTTTAAATTTGTGGAAATGTTGTATGTTGTAGAATGTTTTAATGAATTTAATTAAAATATATTATTTGATTGATATAATTGCTTAATACATCAGAGCTGCGTAAGGTTCAAACCTAGACCTCAAGATTATAAAACAAGGTTAAGCCTATAGCCGTAGATACAACTGATAAAAAAATACATACATGGGTTAATATGGTTTGATATATTTTTATAATGTTTGATCTATATTTTTTGCTCGTTATCTCGTTTGCTGTATTTTTGATTAATTGCTATTTACTTCGTTTCTATCCAGATTCTGAACATGAGCTCCAGAACACACGACATTTTTGCATTATGCCGTGAGATCTAAGGCTTGATATGTTTAATTATGCTAAGCCCGTCAATGTAAACTGTCCCGTAATTGTGTCATACTTGTAACAATACACCGTCACGTGTCACGTGTCAGCGGATACAGTGGAATGCGACAGTGAATGTACGAACAAACGGTTCAATTGGCGATCACTGATATGACGTGACAAGTCATACTGGTCCATGCGCGTAATGTTATTCATATAACATGTTCTATTTTACCGTCATTCTTCTGCGGGCATTTGAAAAGTATAGGGCTAATAATAGCAAAAAATATTATCTTATCAATTTCGATTGTTAACAACAAAAATGCTCAGATTTATAAATAAAATACCTAGAACTAATACTAAACATAAATATTAATGTCTTATTTTCCATAGCGGTACAATACACAATCATCTATACATATAATAAATCTGTAAGTGAACTGTACATGAAATATATTTAAGAGAAAACCATTTTAGGGGTATTTATTTAAAGAATAGAACTCAAAACAAAGATTTTTAGATTTTTTATCTGTTTGTCTGTGCGTTTGTACACGTGCGTTTGTACACATAATCTCAGAAACATCTTATCCGATTTGAATGTGGTGGTTTTCACTTATATATTGTGGTAACTACCTCACCTAACATTTCGTGTTTGTTTCATAAAAATCGGTTCGTAAATAAAAATGTTGTGGGACAGGGATGGGGAGGCGGTACGAAATCCACCGCGTCAGGCAGTTTCTAACGTTCACATCCAATTTCACCATGGATTTTACAATATAGTTTAGTTAGTTCCAGTGTAAATAGTACACCGTCACGTGTCAAGTGTCAACGAATAACGGGGAGCGTGACAATGGATGTAGGAGCAAACAATTGGCGATCGCAGATCTGACGTGACAAGGTCGGGTTACTGCTTTGTTGGTCCCAGTGTACAGATTGTTTAGGTGAACAAACTACTGTATCGAACTACCAGATAGTTCCACACAGTAGTAAAAAATGTATCGTAAACTGAGCAACAATACTGCTGTTTTAAGACTGTACTTTTTAATTTAATACATTGATTTTCGACGTGATAACGTCTTATAAATCGACGAACGCTGGCTGCACGCACGAAAATGTGTCACGTTCCGCTTGCAAGCGAGAGCGCGGAAAAAAGGGATTTTCTAGTTCCTTCCTTACCACCATCGTGTGAAGACAGGTATATTCTAAGTTTTAAATAAACAAACGATACGATCTACATTATAAATGTAAATAAGCAATTTCTTTAACCAGATAATTATGTCAATGCCCTCATTGATACGGCTTCATTGAATAACTTGTCACCGGTGGTTTACGTCATAAATACCAGAACGACATAAATCAAGAAAAACAAACAAAATATGGTAACGAAACCATTAATAACTACGTCGTTTACGGTATGAAGGATCTATTGAGACAAATGAGTCTTTTCCATGCAACGAAAATTGCCTTAGAACTTTCATGACCAATAAATATTCTTTAACATTATTTTCCGTACAAACCTCTTTGTATGTATAACTGTGCATAACTTCCAAGTAAGTAAAATTCACCTGAAGTTCCGAATTTTGATGTGGAGAAATTAGTCTAAGAAGATAATATGTACCTGAAAGAAAATAAAAAATACATATAAGAAAATGCAACAAAAATTAAACTCATACAAGATTTTCTGGATTATAGACGCACACTACTACATATATTGACACACAAAGACAAGAAAATACATCAACGTCCCGACACAGAAATGTCTAATAAACTTATTATTTATCATGCATTCATCCGTTAATTGAAATAAGAACTGTAATTCAATGAGAACTAGTACTCAAAGTAGTAAGAAAATTAATTCTGATAGAAATAGTAATGAAAGTGGTTGGTTGCGGGCGTAACAAATTTTACGGCCCAATATATTTTGAAAAGAGAACGGAAACCAATAAATACGTTGCCGAACACCGAGTATTTGTAATACGGGTAGCAGCACACTGTTAGGTACTAGAGTTATACTTAAAATACTTCAACACATTATTCAAACTGGTAAGTATCAAGCTGATGTTAAGTGGTTACTGCCGCCCATGGATCTGTATCAACCCAAGATAGGATCGTAGTTCTTTCTGAGATAGACCAAAAATGGACCAAGAACACCGCTGTTATTACTATTTTTTGACTTGTAAATAAATGTAACGACGATAAAGTTGTTAATTTCTCAAACAAAATGTATAAAGATCCGTCTATTACGAACTACGCGTACGTAGGTGTTTCCAAACAGACACCAATTTAATTCCAATATCGATCGGAGTGAAACAAAAATGGCAACGGACAGAAAGACGTTCTACAGGCGGGATTGCACAATTATGTGAAATACTACCATGTGAGTGGGCTGAACGAAAACGTGTATATGGAATGTGCGTCATAGCCACCCATGACAAGCCTATTGGCGACTAATTGATTAATAAAACAAATTGCGGAAACACAGTTAGTGACCTGATATTCTAATAATAGGAGAAAGCGGCATAAAACCTTTAGCATTTGATTCTGAAGCGACTGATCGAAAATTAGTACGTGTGCAATCGCCCTTTGAAAGCTCAGTAGAGGTAAACAGAAATCTTGTACGGCGGTAATTAAATTATGGAGTTTAGTTCTGCCCTCGATAACTCTAACGGGATTTGTTTTAAGCCGTGTATGGTTTTCATAATCCTACCTTTTATTCAGTTGAAATTTGATATTGATTGTAATGCTGTGGTACTATGAACTAATATGAACTATTTTTGACTCCTGAGTATTAACTTACTAACTGAGAGGAAATCAGAACTAGGAATTTTGTTGGATACATGACATGTTATGTATCCACCCATCAGATGTTGCGGTTTTCTGGCTTTGTCTTGACACGCTGTCACTAATATAATATCAATAGGCTAGTAATACTCAAGATAATACCAAGTACAGGTAGATATATCTCTTACTTTATCACTATCCTAATCTAAGCCAGTTGTTCCGTAGAGAGCTATGTCTGGAATTTCACAAAGTGATTAAGTTATAATGAAATCCATTGACGAACTTATCTCACACGGTCTTAGAACAGCTCTGTACATATATGTGTTATATCCGGTCTGATAAACATATATAAACGGATTACAAATCAATTAATATCAGGTGGCCTGGACGCAAGTAACAAGAAATTCTCATCACATAAAAATATTGTACCATAATGGCCTGGCCTATAAAAACATGGGCGTAATTCTACAGTAATACGTTATTATGGAATAGCCCAATGTTTTGCTTTTTAGTTTTTGCGTAGAATTTATTTTGGAAATGCGAACAAAGGATTTAGATGAATGTCATTGCTTCATATGCACGATATATTTCAGTTGACGTAAAAAACAGAATGGGATAAAAGATTTATTTTTATTACGGGTTTCTAACTACAAAATTTATTTGCATCCAAAAGGTTCTATTTCAGGGCTGGATCTGATAAAGCCGGGTGCACGTTTGAGCGGGGCTATGTATGTAACAGTGTAATGTAAGTAGCAATGTCTGGCTGCAAATAACAATGAAAGGTGAAGCATAAATCGGATGGGAGAAAATGGATTTAGTTTAGATGAGCGAATACTCCGAGAGACTTACGTAGAATAACACTTATAAATAAAAATTTAAGTACATCAAAGCATATTAAAATAATGATGGATGGGTGGAGATGAAAACTCTACAATAAATCAAATCTGAAAGTGGAAATCCCATCCCATGGTATATTTGTAAATCATTCAAAATCAATAGGTGAGATTGGATAAGATATTATAGACAGTGCATCGAAAAAATTACTTACGTGGCAAAACTTTATAGTGCAAAACTAAAACGTCTCAAATGCAAGTAAATGTTAACCCTGAATTTGCTTTAAGCTGGTTTTAACTTAACACAATACTAATCCTCAATCCTTAAATAGACCATAAAATTAATCATGCTGGAGATGTAAATAAGTTTATACGGCCACTAAATCAGTTTTACAGACGTCTAATCCAATGCCACGGCCGGCGCCATGTTGGTGATCTGTCACGAGTCACGTGACTCATTGACCACAAGCATTGTGACTCAGGCTGGACACGTGTTTGTGTCCATTACACTCATCAGAATCATTATAGTTTTTTATATATATAAATATACATAGTAATTTTAACATAGTTTGCAATATTAGATTTTTTTAAATTTAAATATCTGACTGCATTATACAGATTCAAATGAAGAAGAATGATCTGACACGAATCACGTAACCCACAAATATTTTGACTAAGGTTCGACTCGACACGTGTCTGTGTCAATTACACTCATTAAAAAAAATATTGTTCAAATTACGACTTGCTCTAATTTAAAATATCACTGGTAATGAAGATTTAAAAAAGATAAATTTT
>DWNJ01000945.1:0-13259 GCA_018250275.1 Udranomia eurus
CCACCTTAGATCTCATCGTTGCTTCCCATCAGGCAAGATTGAGGTCAAACGCACTCAAATACTAGGTAAAAAAAAAAGAAAAAAGAACAATGACACTAGTTCACGGTCTTCGTACATCTTAACATGTTTATTTAGTTTTTAGAAGTTATACTTTTTTTGACGCGTTGGGGAAAAAATATGAGAGTAATATTTACGATGCGCCCGCACACCGTCACGAAAAACCGACACCATGAAATTAGCTAATCAACACTTTTGTGTTTTTAAATTATGTGCAATAATTTTTTATGATATTTAAATAAAATTTATTTAATTAGATAATGCGTTATAATAACACTTTCAATATATTGATATAATTAAGATATGTAAGATATTTTTTTAGAAAGATTTTTATCCCGTTGTGCCCAAGAAGTATAACTTCTTACTTGCCTACATGTTTTGCATACACACGTTTTTTTTCGAATTCTGCACTAATGCAGATACATAAGATACAGGCACAAAAGGCGGACGTCTGCATAATTTAATATAACTTTTTCCCTCAACGTGGCATAGGACTTTAACTACTCTGGGGCAGAGAGTGGTCTTTTTCGAGTTATTAAACTGAATTGCACGTGTCTTTGGTCCTAGAGCTTCTGCACGATTGCGTTTTATTTTCTTACTTATAAAGGATAGTCTTTGCTTGAGTTAATAAACTGAATTTCGTTTCCAATGTAACGTTGCTCTTTTCCTATTTATATAGAACCACAAATAACAACCTAAGATCAGGGAACTCCTACAAGAGTGTTTCCTATTTTTGGTTTATTGTACCTATACATTCAGTATTGGTGAGGCATTTTCACATCACTGACGTTGGCGATCAAAGTTTATACCGGTGTAGAATTTCGATGTTAAGAAAACCCAATATTTTAAAGTATTTTGAATTTAAATCTTTGGTCTTTTGCTACGAACCAACAGCAATTATCCTATCTTCTTTCCTATTGTAGGTTGGTTAGCTTACATTCGTATCGACCAATGTCAGACCGTCTTACATCAGATGTAGACTACTGTCAAATCCATTTGCTGTTGAGTATCGGTTCTGTATTCCTGCCGTAGGTTGCAGCTAAGGTTGTGTACGAATCATTTTGCTTGGGTCATTGTCTCTACTTTTTATCACGGTACTCCTGCAAAAGTAAAGTATCAACGTTCTAGGATCGTGACAGTGTTAGCTGCACGAGGCCGTATCACATTGAACGCTTAACCGAAGCGTCACGCGTCTCCCGCGACACACAAACGCCACCTCCTCATTGTCTCCATTATATATACTCCTTTATCGTCCACCTACCGCGTCCGAATCGATTTCACACTTGCTGCTCTTGTGACAGCTGTATCTATTTTCCCTTAATATTTGCATGTCAATAATCGAGGGCGATATATTATTGAGCAGATCTAAGCGCTGTAACGTCTGTTATTTGCTATTGTAGTTGTAGTCAATATTTTTCTTACTTGCTGCTTGCTAAAAAGGATCGTTGTCGGTTCTTAACTTAGTCTTGTTTATGTCGTAGTTGTTAAAAAATCGCATGTATTAAATATTATTAATGCACTCGTATGATGGTGAAATGATAGATTGCGATTAGAGGTTGAAAGAAGCGGGCGTTTTATTTTTAACCGACGGAAAAAACGGAGGAAGTTCTCATATTCGACACGTATCTTTTTTTTATGTTAGACCATGCATATCTTTTTACAGAGTAGACCAATTTTGATCATTCTTTTTATTGGATAGGGTATACTCCGAAGTTGGTCTCATACATTTTTGAACAAAGATTCGTGTGTATACCCTGTGGGTAGAGAAAAACAAGACACAATTGATTGTTTACTCACTGATTTTAATACTGAGTTGTGTGTAGGCTTATCGTCGGTTTAATTTTTTTGTTGAAAAGTAGGTACTTGTATTATTAGACCCTTCTGAAGGAAGAGCTTTAGGCCTTCCTTCGCCATGGAAGAACACAGAAACGAAGAATATGACAATGTAAATTCTTCGTTTCTCTTAATATTATGTATTTAATATTTTTAGTATCTACCTAATATTCATTTTGCTGAGTTCAGTGTTCGTAAGTGGTTTTTTGTGCCTTACGTATCTGCATAAAATAATGCCGCAAAAAATGGCGGTTACATTTCGTTTGCATAAGCTTTGCATTCTAATCTCTAGAGACTCGAGGCGCTTTTAATACAACTGCTGGGTGGGTGTGTCTCTTTGCATAAGAATTATAAATACATGCTTCATCGTTGCAAACACGTCGCTTATATTTTCAGCATAGAAGGACATTCTATATAAGCTACTATTGTATGATAAGGAGAAAGCTAGACACCTTAGAAATAGACGGGATTTCCCAATATGGTAATACGCTCGTTTTAGGCAGGATGTTACCGCCTAATTCTTTGTTGCATACCTAGTCTAGGTATGCCGACAAATTGTTTAGAAACTAATGACACAGGGCCCTCCCTGTCTCCTAATCAGCACTAAGTAACATATTATACATGATCAAACGAACTTCTAAGTGAAGTTCGATCAGTATTATATGAGTCACTTTATTCGAAGATATAGATGTAGAATATATGTATTATTAATACATATATGAGTCTAACAAGTAGTCCTGCTATTGTTCAGGCAATAATCCGCACACTTTTTAAGATTTATATCGGTAAAATTATATAAATTTTAATCGAGTAAACTATACCCCATCCCTAGACTACTCCACTCTTGTCCTTCGAATCATTCTGTTATTGTGCGGGTAGAAGAACGCACGCGTTCTATTCCGTTGTAATAATGCCAAAGAGAAGTGCTGAAGATAAAATTACGTATTATCAAAATAAGATTAAAAATCTACAAAATAAGAAAGTAAAACGTCGTAACAGGATTATAATATATTCGGATTCGTCAGATTTCGATGATAAGTGTGGTAAGAAAGCATTGTTTTTTTTTTTTTTCGTTTAGTCTTCCTACCTACGTTGATAATGAATATTTTTTTTGTTTGAAGTTTCAAACTAATTTAGGTTATGGAGTTGTATTAATGGTTATCAACTGGCAATGCTTTTAGAGTTGACCGTGAGTCATCCAAAGCAATTCGAGCCCTAGAGTTAACCGAGAGTTAACCGCGGGGTATACATAGTGACATTAGAGTTGACCGTGAGTCAACCAGTCATATTTAAAATATACAAACGTATCTATTATTTAACTTTAAATTCTAGATACCGAAACCAACAACGCCGAAGTCAGTTCTCTGCATATACAGAACGATGTCATTAGGGGTGAACCGCAATCGGTTCAACAAGAGGACAAGGAAAACTCTCCGAACTCAGGACAGGAAGCACTGCCTCCTTTGGACCCCGAAGTCCTTATAGCCTTGGGCGAATTAGTACCTGAACAGGTGACTTATGGGGCAGACATCCACCCAGATTTAGCCCAGAGGTGGATTCCTTTACTCAAAAAAGGCCTCTCGGACAAGGACCAAAAAGATAAAATAATTAATAATTATGCGATTCCACAAAACTGTAAACTGCTCCGTGCCCCTCGGCTGAATCCGGAAATAGCTGCTGCAGTTACCGAGTTTGCCCGAGCACGGGATAAAAGAATTGAAAGCTCCCAACAGCAGTTAGGGGTAGGCATTACGGCCGTCAATAGGGCCATGACCTTGCTCCTCACTACTGATAACAAGGTAGAAGCGGTCAGATGTCTGTCAGATGCGTGCAGGATCTTATCGGATCTTCACGCCTTGGAAACCCAGGTCAGATCTAAATCTTTAACACAGGGATTGGATAAATCCTTCTTAAATGTAATGCAGGAGTCTGAAAGAGATGAAACATTGTTTGGGAGTGAGCTAGCTGAGAAAATAAAAGCTTCAAAAGCTATTGAAAAACAAGGATCTCAGATTAAAAAACCCGAAACCAAATCTACTCCGGTTGCATCATCATCTCGCTTGACAAGGCCTCAGGGAAACTGGAGGGGCTCTTCTCGTTTGACAAACAAGGGGGGGCGAGGAGGGCCCAGAAAGAATCCCTATACAATTCCGAAACCCCTGTCATCACAGAACAATTTCACACCCACCAGAGTTTGGAACAGACCTGCTCGAACAGGTCCCCGGACATAGAGGTACATGCCGGTAGATTAACATATTTTTATGAATGTTGGTGTAATATAACGAACAACAAAGTAGTTCTAAACTGGATTCGCGACGGTTACCAAATACCTTTCAGTAGGAAAATTAAAAAATGTAAAAACTATTGTCGTAGGTGGCTTCCTAAGGACAGAATTCAGATGTCTAAGGCTATTAAAAAATTAATGGACTTAAAAGCTATTTCTATTTGTATACCGTCTCGAAACCAATATTTGTCAAACATATTTTTAGCACCGAAATCTAATGGTGATTATCGTTTTATATTAAATTTAAAATCTCTTAATAACTTTGTCAGTAAATCACATTTTAAAATGGAAGATTACAGGACCGCGGCCCTTCTTATTTCTAAAGGCTATTTTATGGCAACCATAGATTTAAAAGAATCATATTTGTTAGTTCCAATTAAGTCAAGCCACAAAAAATATTTAAGGTTCCAATTTTATAATGAAGATTTGGTTTTATGTACATATGAATTTAATGCTATGCCTTATGGCCTCTCTACAGCCCCCAGTACTTTTACAAAAATTATGAAAGTAGTTGTATCCCACTTGAGAAGCCGTGGTTTTAAATCAGTGGTATATTTGGATGACATTTTATGTTTAGGGTCAAATTTTGAGGAATGTCTTAAAAATGTAACTGAAACTAGAAAGCTTTTAGAATGTTTGGGGTTTATTATTAATTACGAGAAAAGTCGCATTAATCCTGAAACAAAATGCAAATATTTAGGTTTCGTATTTGACTCCTTGGATATGTCTATCAGGTTGCCGTTTGAAAAACAAAGTAATATTTTTAAACTTGTTAAAAAATTCATTAATTTGTCTCGATGTACCATTAAGGAATTTGCACATTTGATCGGAGTGCTTACAGCAGCGTGCCCAGCTGTAAGTTATAGCTGGGTGTATACTAAATTATTAGAGCGTGAAAAATATCTAGCATTACTTAAATATAAGAATAATTACAATGCTAAATTCAATCCTTCAAGTAACATTTTACCTGATTTACTTTGGTGGGCTAAAAATATTTTTATTTCACAAAATAAAATAGAAAAACCAAACTTTGTTTGTGAAATTTTTTCTGACGCTTCAAAGTCTGGTTGGGGGGCTTTTTGTAATCAAGTAGGCACTGGTGGAAAATGGAAGCCTGAAGAGCTCGACTTCCACATAAATTATTTGGAACTCAAAGCAGCTTTTCTTAGTTTAAAGACATTCGCTGGTAACAAGTTTGATTGTGCAATTTTGTTAAGATGCGATAACACCACTGCGATCAGCTATATAAATCGAATGGGCGGAATTCAATTTCCTCATTTGAACGAAATAACAAGAGACATTTGGCAATGGTGCGAGAAAAGGAGATTGTGGTTGTATGCATCGTATATAAATACTAAGGATAATGTAGAAGCTGACCTAGAATCACGCAATAAGAATGCAGATACAGAGCTAGAAATGTCATACACCACTTTTCAGTATATTATACACATTTTAGGAGATCCGGATATTGATCTCTTCGCTTCTCGTGCCAATGCCAAGTGTAACACATATGTTTCGTGGAAACAAGACCCGGACTCCTTGACTGTAGACGCCTTTACCATTCTTTGGACCGATGTTTATTTTTATGCATTTCCCCCCTTTACTCTAATTCTGAAATGTCTCCAAAAGATTAAAGCAGATAAAGCAGAAGGCATATTAGTATTCCCATATTGGCCTTCGCAGCCGTGGTTTCCAGTGTTAATGGACATGCGCAGATCTGATATTATTTACTTGGACGCTAACGAACACCTCTTAAACTTTTCTTTCAGAAAGAGACAACAATTCAGACTTACCCTGGGTGTCGCGAAGCTCTCAGGGAAACGTTTCTAAGAAAAGGAACCCCTGAAGTAGCTTTACACATTATGATGTCTTCATTAGCGCAAAACACTATGCAGCAATATAGCTGTACATATAAATTGTGGTGGAAATTTTGCAACGATCTTAACTTGAACCCTTATAACACCTGTAAGGAATCTATAATAATTTCTTTTCTTACTGATCAGTTTAACAGGGGTGCTGCATATGGTACACTTAACAATCACAGATCTGCCTTGTTCTTATTACTTAGCATTGATTTGAATAGTAATCATTTAATTAAAAGGTTCTTTAAGGGGGTCTATAGGTTAAAGCCCACTATTCCCAAATACATTAATACTTGGGACCCACAAGTCGTATTGGATCTCATAGCGCAATGGATGCCTCATGGTGACATATCCATTGAAAAGTTAACCAAAAAAGTAACAATTCTTTTGGCGTTGTGTACGGCCCATAGAGCACAAACCTTATCATTAATTAAAATAAGTAATATAAACATAAATTGCAATGGTATTAAAATTGTGATTAGTGATCTAATAAAGACATCGGCTTCAGGACGTACACCGCCGTTATTGATTATTCCATTTTTTAACGAAAATATAAATATTTGTCCAGCAACAGCAATCAAAGATTACATATCCCGTACGGAACTATTAAGGTCAAATTCGGAAAACAAAGTTGATTATTTATTGCTAACGTGGAAACCTCCACACAAAGCAGCGACGAGTCAGACGATCTCTCGATGGGTAAAGCAAGTGCTGGCACAGAGTGGTGTGGACGTGGCGACGTTCGGCGCGCACAGCGCACGACACGCCGCTACGTCCGCGGCCAGCCGCGCGGGAGTCTCACTCGACGTCATCAGAAAAACAGCGGGCTGGACCCCGTCGTCGAATACATTTGCCAAATTTTATAATCGGCAAATAGTAGATAATGATCAGTTCGCTAGAGCTGTTTGTTCCCAAGTATTATCTTAATAGTTCTGTTACTTAATTGATTTTCTTACGCACCCATAAATGTGCATACTATGTTTGTATAAGTAATAAATAAGTTCTTAAAATCCTGTATTTTACTTTCAGCACTCTATACTACAACGTGTCGGCAAAACGTATCTCTAAACATCTACTTGTTAGACTCATATATGTATTAATAATACATATATTCTACATCTATATCTTCGAATAAAGTGACGAAATAATAATACCCGAATCCTATGACAAATCCCATGTGCAGCTGTGGAACAGTAATCTTAATATCTTGATTGTAACTGTGTATTAACGTAGATACTAATACGAAAGTGATTTTTACCGCCTCGAATCACTTTATCTAATCTGTTTGTCATTTTATAATGTGTGAAAATGTTATCGATTCGCGAAATTTAGTGCCTCTGACATAATCTACATATACAGATCGGTTTTGGCGTACGAGCCAATCATCATGTTTACTAAACTCTATGACTAATACCTACACATCTTGTGAAACGGGAATGGATAGATATATTTTTGTATTTCTACGTTATATTAGAATGTGCTCCATACTTCTTGGTGTAGTAATGCAGCTGTATCAAATAGCACCTACAATATTTTATCAGTATAACAAATCAAGATAAAATTATTATTATAAAAAATAAAATAACAATTAAAAGGGTTCACGAACTTAACAGGTAAGTTTAATGAAACCTGTCTAATGACAACAGTGTTCGGTGTGATGCATTTCGATTCGAAGAGATGTTTTTGTATGTACTTTACAGTAGTACCGACTGGAATTTGTAATATATAAAGTCCTTGGATATTAACGTAAAATAACATCTGAAGAATGGCTGCCACAGGAATATAAGTGAACCAGTAAGTACTTATATACAGAATAGAAACTTACTGCGCACTTGTTAACAGATAATGAGAGCGGGAGGGACAGATAAAAGGAGACGAGCCCCCTAGATTCTTGTTTGCCTCATCACTTCACCCGTTTGTTGTTTAATTAGCAAAGAAACGGATAAGATAAGTCTATTGTACAAGCTAGTCATGAAGGTATTCATAACTGCGACTGACAACGCCTGACAGCGCTGCGCCTTGCGCAAATATTTTTTTGCGATACAAAGCGTCTGACATTTGTGTAACACTGCAAATTTGTATTCCATGTCCTGGGGAACGTATTGCTGACGCACTGTCGTCAGATTTATAGCCGTATTAAGACATTTGAGCGCTTTCTTTCTTTAGCTTTTTCTTATAAATGGTGCCACGGACACGAGCAGCGACAAGTAAATAAATCCCTGAACCAAAAGTGACGTTGGTGTGTAATAAACGCTACTGTTGTAATATTCTTGCCTCTTGCCTGTAAAAGGATCCCGAACCGACAGCGCAACGCATTATAATATTGTTATATTCTAGCTCGGGAGCAAAGTAATAAAGGTGCCAAATTACGCGTAATGAGAGCCATTACAAAGGCGATTAAACAATTATTCTACTGAGGTTGTTGATTGTCTCGAGTTGCTTAAACGTCTCACTGCACATACATTTCCAACCCATTACTACCCTTCAAAGTCAAGTATTATGGATGTGGAAAGGAAGTTCGTTCTCGCTTTTTTATGACTGGGAGGTAGTAAACATGAGCATGCAGCCTGATGGTATGTGGTCACTGCCGCCCATGGACATCTGTAATCAACCTAAAACAGGATCGAAGTTCTTTCTTAGGTATTATCCTGTTAAGGTACCACAACCTTTGAACCATAACACAAATAGGAGTGGCGGTGGTGCTTCCGGAGTCGAAGCGTAAAAGTTTCTACTACCTTAAAACCACCGTCTTCGCTTCCACAGCAACCATTAAATGTGTCTAGTTTTACCTACAGTGATAAAGAAATACACATGTACATGATAAATATACGAAACTAATTAAGTAACTTATTTGAAAAATAGGATATATTGCCTATCTATTTTGGCTCTGTTATTATGCTGCCTTGAGTAGATACGAGTATATACATCCTCTCAAATCGTTAAGCGTCTAATTAAATATTCAATCTAAAATTCCCTTCCTCATTCAAATCAAATGTTGTATCTATAACGTAGAAAGATTGACCCTGTCCGTCAAATTGTGCCAATGCGAAGGTCGAATAGCGGATGTATGTAAACAGTATTTCTATTTGACCTTATTACTTATAGGTAAAAATTACGTATACGGGTATTTGAATCTGTGTAGTCATGTCAAATCGTATATTTAGTCACCAAATACTTTATATGGCAAGCGGCCGAAGCTGTAGAAACAGGGAATTCAGGAAATTCAGCTACGCGGAATTATTAATGTCTTTGTCATCCACCTCTAGGGAGACTTTGGTTTGGTATTAACGATGGTATGTAATTAATACACAGTTGGCACGTGAAGCGTCGGGCACATCAATTACTGGCCCACACCTCTGAGAGCATTAATTCCCTCGCTACGCCAGTTTCCTTAAATATGACAGATGATGCCGGCAACGAATCGAATCTGGGACTAGCAAGGTCTCCTACGCTGACCGACGTGCAAGCACGGGTCGTTTAGTGGCAGTGCCTAATGCGTAATTTCCCAGTCGTTCGAGCACATTCCGTAATTGATGGTATAAGCGGTTGCGGTGGAGAAGTGCGCATAATTGAATGATTGGCGGTGGCGCCAGTTGGACACCTCTCGAGATGATGCTGCGCAGGCTCGCATCCGTCCTGCGATGCATCACGTCGTTACCCGCCAGTTTCAGTTAAGGCGGCGACTGTATCAGGCAGTTTTTGATTGGCCTTTTCCCCTAATATTCGTTACACATTAAGAGTAAATCTACTTTTGGACCGAGTGTCCTGGAGACAAACAAAGGTTAGTTGCCGCTTTTGGGAAACCTGTTCAGCAGTGGCGACTAACCAAGCTGTTTTTAAATAACCGAGTCTTTTCTTAACAACCGTGAAATACTTGATGTATACTCCACCATACGGTTTTTGGGTTGGCGGAAAAACTTCTTACCGGGCGCACCAGATTAACGTTGCTTAATTTGCTTAATCGCACACATGGCGCGCTATACATATAAAAACGGCACATACTCGTACATGTTTCAATCTGAAAAGGAAAATTTACTTCGTGCGTCGCTGTTAACGCAAAGAATAACACAACGATGAAACTTGTATATATGTGACCTAATCTTGCAGATAATGTGTGGAAATTATTTTCAAAATGCAATGTAAATGTATGAAGAGTCAAATAACTGGAAGTCATCGAATTAAATAACTGTCTTACGCGTCTCCACCCTTAGCGTACAAGTGCATTCTGTTAAGTTTCTACTCTCTAACTGCGTACATTGGGTTGAGATGCGTTTACGTCATCGCATGATTTGGCGACCTCCGTTTAACGTACATTGTTAGTGTTCGTGATGAGATGATGCGAGAGTTACAAATTTAAACCATTACCCAAAGTCATGTTATAAAATTTTCATTTAATATTAAAAACAACACTATTTCATTGAGCAACAGGTTTTTGCTGCTGAATAGACATTCGTATTTAAAATTGCAGCACTGAAAAGGTAATTTAATTATTTATTTATTTATTAAGTGACACCAACAAGTTGAACACTATTACATTCCACAAAATTTAGCTCGCGTTTAGTGTCACCTCAATTAAAGGTGTAAACTACAATTTTAAGGTTAACGTACTATTAAATTCCTAAGTGTTAAATTACAATAATTCATCCGTTATAATTAAGGTAATTATAATTATATATTTAGGTACATTGAATCATTTGAAATTGATATAATTTATAAAGTTTAGACATTAAAAGACAAACCCAAAAAGGAAATTAAACTTAACCTAAATAATTATTATAATAAACTGTATATTATAATGTTGTCCGATTCCGTAGATGAGATTCCCAACATGTCGGTGTCGTGAGCGATTGTGAAATGGTTATACGGATCGTCCTCACCGATCCTCTGTAGATGATTACTGTAGCCAAAAGATGTTCCGTCTGAAAGAACAATATGGGTTCCGGTCCGAAAGGTTGTTGTTTCGACAACCAAAAACCTAGTTTACTCGTAAGAGTTATTAATTGACCGAACGCCTGTTTAAGTCACGTCAATACGTAACATATAAATTACATTGTTACGTAAGTATTTAATTCTTCTGTATTTATTTCACTTCGTAGTTCTTATGAAACGTCTCCTCCCATTCTTTATCAGCTTGTTGTCATGTACGATGTTATAATTACCTTACATAAAACTAAATGTAACTCGGTGAGGTTTTAGATATGTCAGCGGTTGTGACATGGATATTTATAAACGTACAAATTCAGATGTTTTTTCAGGTGCTAGAGCCTTTTATGGTTCGACTCCGGAGACACCACCACCACCCCTATTTCTGCCTTATAACAGCAATGTTCTTGCTGCTGTGTTCTGGTTTGAAGGGTGTGGTCAGGGAGACATCCTTAACCGAGGCGTTTCAATCCAACTTAGTCTCAGGGGTAGCAACGCATTTGTGGTCGACCTGAGAAATAACCTCGAACCTGCCTTAGGTTTATTACAGATGACCATGGGCAGCACTAACCACTTACCATCAGCTTTTAGTTAGAAATAAATATTGATTCATTATTTTTGTTAGGTGTATGTAATAATTTCAGTGGTTTCAGGTTTACGTTATAACAGATCTGAATATTTTTGTAAATTCCAGGAAGACATTTATTACTGAAATATATTAAACTAAATGAGGAAGTGGGTTGACTGGACAGGAGCTGGTTTTATTTGAAGCAATAAAGCAATTAAAAATAAACAGAGACCATCAAATCTTAAACACACAAGGAATTAAGTCGGCTCAATGGCAAACATCTGTATTCCAGAATTCTGCGTCCAACAAATACTTGAATTATTATAACCTTGAATGTTTTGTATATCGTGTGTAATAAAATCTAGATTCGAATGATTGATAATAATAATATTATCTTAAAACCAAATTAGTATCGCATATCATAAGATTAGTATTTGACGAAAATGATAAAAACACTACAGTGTGCCGCGATGCATTGATGAAATATCATTTGAAGTGTAATTTACGTTGTTGTTGCATTAAGAACGTTTAGAATGTTTAGTGCTTTAGTTTTGTAGTAAAATTGAGATGTCTTTTTGGTTCTTATTGGGGTATGTATGTATATGTTTGTAGCTTACATGTCCGTGTGATTTAAATGTACCAATTTGTTTATGAATTGTTCGCCAGCTCTTGTGCTCGATGCAGACCGAATTATGATTGATAATGTGTAATTATTTTTGAAGATGGTAACAAAATGCCGTGTCAGTGGTGAATTTAAGGCGTGCGATCGTCTCTTTGTCCAAAATGCGTGATTAATAGTCTCCGATTGTTCGAGGTGACCAAGAGGCTCTAGTTGCAGTTAATTTATCATTTTCAAGATTATTCACGGGCCGATCGTAGTCCATAGCAAAACACTTTCCGGTGGGTAAATAATGGTAATGCTGAACGACGATGAATCATCTTTTTCGTTTACGGTTATATAATTATCCTGTACGAATCTCCAAAATTGTGCCATCATGAATAAATAAGATTTGTCCTTAGACCTTTCCATTTAACTATAAATATCATTCATGTATGACTTGAGCCAACAATAATGTTCTCTGACGTGGTGACGTTTCTGTTAGACTCGTTGTTTTCTTTTGTGAGTGAGCGAGATACTAATTCAAGAACCAACCATTTTGGATTATTATCTTTATTAACATCAGTTTAAGGTTTTTCATCGTCACGTCGCGTCTGGTCGAAGTTGGAACTCTCTCCCCCTCTTCACATATCATCACGTAGTAGGGAGGCAGTTGTCTCCTCCTCTCCTATTTTACGTGGGTGTTTTCTAGAAAATAAAGCAAAAGATATTACGAGTGTACAAAGAATTTAAATCTCAAATTAACTCCTTTCAGCGTTTTCTAAGACATTGTGATTACTATGTGTATGTTTCAACGAATTTTTCTCTGCCAAGTATTAAAAAATTAACTGTAAAATGTTCAAGTTCATGAAAATACGGGCGAATAAATCATAACATTTAGCTTCTCGTTATAAAACCAACTAATTAACCAGCCGCCGAAAAAACAGTGCCAACTTTTGATTTAAACGTTTAACATTACACAAACGCATACTCGTTTTGAATCAAAACATTTTTCTTTTATAGCGTTCATGACGTCAATCGTTGGTCGTGATTTTTTCACATATAAAATGCAAATAGACGTGGACGATGAGGAGATTTGGAGTGCGGACATCGAGTGAGTACTGTGAGCTATCT
>DWNJ01000946.1:0-13259 GCA_018250275.1 Udranomia eurus
CCTACCTAATCCTACTAATATTATAAATGCCAAAGTTTGTGAGGATGTGCTTTACTCTTTCAAAACTACTACAGATTTAGATAAAACTATAGCTATCTACAATAATACAGCTTATATATCAGAATAGCGCATAGGCTATAATTTATGAAGATATTGTGTAAATTCGCCAAAATATAACGGTAAGTGTCACGAAGTCGGAAAAAGCTGACCTTTGTATATATAAAGTGGGCAAAGCCGCTGGCAAGAGCTGGTAAATCACAAATATACACTTAAATCGTATAAACACGAAAGGTTTAAAGAGCAACCAGCACTTACAGTCAAAGCCGCGCAAGGAAAGCTACTTCGGCAACACAGGAGCGTACAAAATAAAAACCACGTTTATTTGCCAAGAACAGCTCAAAAGTAAAGAGTTTAATATTTCCTTGAAACAAAGGAAGTGGCTAGATTGAGTTCATTTTCTCAGCGGCACTGATCGCGATAGATTGAACGTTCACAGCAGAGTGGTCAATTTAATAAAGTGCTGGTTATAATAGCGTATCGGCTACTATAATTTAACTTTTACCTCAGTGGTCAGCGATGAATTGCTAGCGTAGGGCGTGTTTCTGGAAAAGTTGTATGACCGCAACTATTTTCTTAGTTTTTGGCACTGATCGTGATAGGTCTTTTTAGAAAAATTGAGGTAGCAAGAATTCTGTATTCAAGCCAAGACGGGATCAAAGTTGTTTCTAATGTCGATTACCAATACTACTGACCATTATACTATCCCTACCGATACTACTCCTGACGATTATATATATATATATTACATTGAAGTAGCAAACATATAAGTAATATAACATAAGTAAGTATGTCTTCCTGAACACACCCTTCGAACTAGAACACAGCTGCAAAAAACTGCTGTTATAGGCAGAAATATATAGAAAGTTAAGTACAGTGGTCAATTTAATAAAATGCTGATTAAATTAATAACTATCAATTTAGTTTTCCATTGTTCTACTATTATTGAATGGAAAACTAACTTATGTCAAGCCAGTCAGCTCAAGTCAGGTCAGATCAAGACAGGCCATTGAAACGTCTGAAAAAAACCTTAATAAAGCAGGTACTCGCTACAAATCTAGTATACAAACTAGAACACAAAGATCTAACTAGAAGATTTCTCCCGCCTTTATTGCGTAGAAATTTAATTCAAGACTTGTCACAATAATCATGACACTTTAATGCCATAGAAAAGACGACGGACTTCAGACAAAAACAATCACATTGAGTTACTTCGCGATTCTCAACTATTCGAAGACAGGGATTTGTGATCGAAGTTGCGCGAGTTTTGTTCAATATTTCATCTCTATTAAGCCGCGAAGTTAGGAACGGGAAGCAAGAATTTTATTGCTGAAAAAGAGTGACTTTGTTCGCGATTTCAATAAGTTAAGGATAAAAATATAATCGCGGAATCAGGATGGTGAGAGACAAGAAACTGAAATTACTTGATAAAGAACTGTTTGGTGTGAATAAAACTTGGCGATAGTTGGAAGAACTTAGTACTTCCATCTAGAAGAACTATCGGCTGCCGTAATCCGTTGTAAATAGGGAATTGGATTCCGGTCTTCTTTTTCAATATCCCGGGTTATTCCCGGGATTTTAGAAGTTTACAAAAAAGGAATAAAAAAAAAAGCACGTAAATATCAATTTAATGCACACTTTTGTGATTAAAATCACGTATTTTATCCATACAGAATTGCTTTATTCCTAATATATGTAAATCACGAATCCCGCGATTTTACAAACGTGATCCCAGGATCGAATCCCCTAGTTGTAAAGCAATTTTTGTGTATCGGTTAGAAAGGTATTCTTAAATGCAAGTAAGCTGGATATTAGATCACAATTTTCTCGATCGACAGTTCGCTCAAATATGATATAGACATAAGGTTTCCTACGCCAGAAACATAAAGGAACAAACTGACGCTGGTATGGGTAATTGGACCTTCGATGCTCTTTCCTCGACAGAACATTTATCACGATAAAATATCTAAATACACTTATAAGGTATAATGATACCTATAAAAAAATGAGTAATTTTAGGTCAAAAATGTTTAGTAACTAGTGAACAAACGAAAACAAACAGCTATGTTTAATCAAAGTCGCATTAGGCAGAATTTTTCGTAAAGCCATTCCTATAAGCTTTGTTCTAGTGTTTGTGGTAACAAATCTTTAAAAAATCCAAATATTCCACACTCAAAGCGAACATTACACAAAGAAAACAAAGAGGCAGTGTTATATAGCGTATAGCTTTGTGGTTTTATTTCTTCTGATTTTATCGGTGTAACTTGTCGAAATAAACATCCACGCGAAATTAAATACATTTTCGTTCGAAAACTCTTTGTAGTGTTGAGTTTGAAATGTATCTTATAGTTCTATCTCATATCACAATATGTGTATCGCACTATTACTGTACAATAAAATATAAGTCATAACGTGTTGTCAAATGAAATAAAACCCGAAATTGTGTTTGTTAATTCCTCAGCAACGAGATAAGAAAGTACTTCGATCCTGTGTTGGGTCGATTACAGATGTCCATGGGCGGCAGTGACCAGTTACCATCAGGTGGCGTGCTTGCTCTTTTGCTACTTTATAAAAGTATATATATCAATACTATATAATATACATTTTATAAAAGTACATACGTATAGGATAGTTTCATTCCAGTGTATGGTGCTTGTAACCTGAAATCAATATTTCATACATAATCTATTATATAATTCAGTCGAGCGAAGTCACAGCCGGAAGCTAGTTATTAATAAATTTCACGGCGCGAAAATTTTTTCGATGGTCCATTTTTCATAACAATAACGCCGAATTTATTCCCATTCTATTCTGACAGGAATATCTAATAAATTTCATTTGATTATTTGTCGCTCTATTGTGAGTGGAAGAATTTATCTTGGCCTAAATTCGGGCGTAATTTATTACGACTAACATTAGTTCTCGTGAAAAATTCGCTATCAATTTATATATATTTAATCTAAAATAAAGACTTCTCTCCACTAAACGAATCTAGGCGAATTTAAAATATCTGTAGCAATAATTTCTATTGTATTTGTTCTTCGTCGACCCCCCCCCCCTCTCCCCATCCCCGACCCCTCACTTACGTAAGTCATTTAAAATAGCCTAGTTTATTTTGGAAGTGATTTTTTAAAACTGTTTAACCAGAAAATGTAGTCTTAAAGGTTAACGCGGTTTAATACAGCTTTCAAATAGAATACGCGAAGTAACTAACTTTACACGCTCTGTCGCTAATTCTCATAATACTTAGTCTCGTCAAAGTTGGCAGTCTAGTGTATACATTCCTTTGAGGAATTCCAAATTCACCGACAAACTAGTATCGTGCTTCTAAAACATAGGTTAATAAGGCACATTACAGACTAGCTGACTCGGCGCATTTCGCACCTCCTCCCTGTCTCCGTCCCACAACTATTTTTTTTTACAAATTTTAAGCTTCCCACAAATCATCACCGCATTCAACTCTCAGCCAGCAGCAGCGGATCAGCCGTTTCTGAGAATTGCGTGCACAAACGCACAGACACACCGTCGAACGGACAAAATTAAAAAATATTTTTTTGGATTCTATTCTTTAATAAAGACCCCTCAAAATTCTCTCAGGTATCTTCCATGTGGATACAGCAATCACTTACAGATTTATTATATGTATAGATATAGATTAGCTACGTATCAGTGATCTTATGAAGTAATAGTATTAGTAACTATGTAAAGATCTTCCAGTCTATAAATGCACGCCCCTCCACTATACAAAATTATTTTAATGTGTTAAAGTGTATATTTATTACAACTCTTCACTAGTATGTGTATGCTGTCTTTCTTTAAACTCGTCTCGTCCGTGCACTCATTGGTCAATTAATAGAGCGATCTATCACTATCACTGCGAATGCACGAATTGTATGATTTATCAATTTACTTATGCACTGGTTTGTCAAAAAAATTGGCAGTTTGCGTCATTTGTACTTTTATCGAAATATTATTGGCTTAAAGAAATGTGCATGTCCCCAAAGTATTTACCCAAGACTTAGGAGGGGCGTATATTTTTAGACTAGAACATCTATAATTGAAATATAATTGATCGCTGGAATTCTGTACGTCATAATTCGAAATTTGTAAGGACGACATAATTCGAAAATGTGTTTCTTGACAATGAGATACATAGCTTTGTAGTGTTGTACATTAGATTAATATAAAAATAGAGGCTTTAACATAGTACTAACAAAATGCCATCTACTCTCGGAGCTTCTAAAAATATTAGAAGTAATAATATAGTTTTAACAAAATTCCATCTACCCTCAGATGTTCTGAAATTGTCAAAACGGATCCAGCATGGTACAAGTCGCTAAGCCGTCGGGCGGATGTGTTGAGGATTTGTAGACGGAGCAGTAGTCAGTTCCCTGGCGTCATGCCACGAATGAGAATGGCAAAGAAATCTTAATACTTAACTTGAAGCATTTGGTACACTATTTTGTTTTTAAGCTTTTCAATTTTAACCGTTGCTTTTGAGATCCACTAAAACAGTAAATGTTTATTTATTTTAATCACACCAACAGCAAACCACACAATATTATAACATACGTCTTTTACACGACATGAATGTAGATCAGATCAGACTTTTGAAGTGTTCTTTTGAAGTTCTTTGTAAATAAAACGATGGAGATGAGAAACTTCCACTGTGTACGCAACACGGAAAAATTACTGAATATAATTCAATTAAGTACTTTAAGTTTTATTCTTGAAATACTCTCTGCCTCTATTGTAAAAACAATGCGATATCTTAATTTAATATTAAGTTACTTGTTTAAGTTTTAAGAAACAACGATTTGTATAAAACTACGTATTTGGATGTGTGTTTTTCGCATTTAGCGCATTATAACATTTTTAATAGGAATAAAATTACATAAGGGGTTATACTTCGAGATTGTATATCACCAAACAATTTTGACTTAAATTTTAACTTTGAATTAAATTGACTTAATTAAAGACAATAACTTGCATTTTATACATATAAATAAATCATCGTTTGACAATTAAATGTGAAAACGTGATTATTGTGCGTGATAAAGAATATCGCGAAAGCTCAAACGAACACTCGAATGATAAATAAACACTTGATTGGCTTGAATTTATTGAGTATACGCCCTTAGTGAAAGTCAAACTTATTAAAACCGTGCATATTGGCATAATACAGATTACAGCGAATTTTATACACTATATTTTTGTTTTTAAGCATGCATATATTCCATTATTTATATATGTTTCTTGTTTGAAGCCGAATTAATATAGAATTAGGGTGTAAAAACCTATTATTAAAATTAGATTCTTGAAATTTGATAACGTCCCACAAGTCTTTATTTTCTACTTATCTGTGCTGTCTTTGTTAGACTATGTAGACTTTGTAAAATAATAATATGTTTATATTGCTTTGTTTTTGTTTGTGCTTTGTTATGTTGCTAATATGTTCTATTCTTTCATTTTCTTTTACAAAACTGTTTTATTTATGCCTTTCGTCATACTTTGGTATACGTCATCTTCTGAAGGGCGACATCGCCCAGCTATGAAATTAGGGATTGAGTATGTACTATTTCAGTTAAAAAACAGTCATTCACTTCAGATTCACGAACAGACACTCAAATTGAATTAATACAGACAGATACTTGCACAAATTCAACATTCATCACACCAGTCGTAAACCCAGACTCGTGGCTTGGTATCCAATCCGAGCATCGCACTCGAACCGGATTTAATTTAATCTTTTAAACTGAAACCCAACTTCAGACACAATAACAGTAAAAGCATATTTAGTGCTGAAGTTAAGTTATAATGCGTGCACGGTACAAGCAGTCTATTTAGTGGTAAACGTTAGAATTAATGGGCGTGGAATCTGGCAACGGTTCAAGAGTGAAATTTCACTCGAATTGGAACACCGCGCCATGTTTCAGTGACCGTATGTTTCGCAGGTTCTAAGACGTTCTCGAGGTTTCACTTACACAGTGTCTATATCTAGGCAGTTTTTTATAACATTGAGGTAGTAAACGAGAATGCGATCGTTCAAACGGTCACTGCCGTCGATCGACATCTGTAACACGAGAGAATAGAAGTTCTTTCTTAGGTCGACCACGTGCATTGCTAACTAATAAAACTTGGATACTCGTAAGTGTGGTTTCCTTATCACACACTATACATCAGAATACAACATAAGGAAGACTGTTGTTATTAGAAATAGATGTAGCGGTGATGGTGCCTCCATCCGAATCTAACCACAATGTTTCATTCAACCATCCGAGCGATCCGATGATGGAATTGGAATATGGCAGATGGAACCTTGGACTGCCTACTAATAAACATGTCGTGTGTTTTTAGTTTTTTAAACTATTTATTTATATGCCTAAGCGGAAATAGTTCAATGTGTAAGGTAGTGAGTCGGTCTTACGATCGAGAGGTCGTTAGTTCGATCCTTACTACCCCATTGCACTATTGACGTGAACCCACTCCTAAGGCTAGTGATTTAAGCTTAGCTGGAGTGGTTAACAGAATTACTAGAATGTGTTTACATGCTAGTAGTTAAAAAATATATATAATTATACCGTTTTAGGTATGATGATTGACGAACAATTAAATCGGCAGATAGGCAGCAGATGGAAAATTGAAAGGATGCCCATATCGAAGTGCTTGGAATCTTTCAAATTCCATTACGTCATATTAAAAGTCGTTGAAAGAATTCCGTAGCTTAAGCACATAACATGTTTTTATGACGATATAAATAAAGTAGATATGCAACATAGTAGATGTGTAAACTAAATTTATATACAAAGTGTTAGTGCCTTTCATAAAAAATATGTAAACAAACTAAAATCAACACGGATTTTGGGAAGCGCAGAAATTGTACGAGGTTATGAATTGGTACCAGTCGGTATTTGCACGCCGTCTGCCCTTGTCGCTCGTCTCTTTAGATCTAAGATATTACGAGCCGTGGGGACTCAAGAAAATATTCTTAACATTATTTTCATGTCATGGAAATAAACTTAATCCTAGAATTCAAAAGACAGAACAAGTAAGGAGAAAACGAAATCCTAATTGACTACTCATGCTCAGGAATCATGATGGTACCGTGAATTTTATTTACGAAATGGTAAGGAGAGAACACGCAAAATTACGTGCCCTAATAAGCTTTGCGTATATCTCATTAGTATATTTTACGAAAATAATATAACGTTAAGGACAATATTTGGAGTTTTCAGGGAAAAAATAATTAGGCTTATTTGTTGCTTCGTTATAGCACAGTGGCATTAGATTTGCCTTTTGCGTCGAGAATCCGATTTTGTACGGAACGTTAAACCATTACAAATACTTGGGGTAAGTGTCTGTAATTTTAGATTTCTTTGAGCAATTGTATATTAATAATTTTATTGCTTATAACTAAGAAAAAAAATAGGAAACAGATGCCAGCAAACCATTCAATTTGGCCGTTGAAAGAACGGATCAAAACGCATCTTGTTCCAGTGGGACTTCCAATGAGATCGGTCGCCCACTTTTCGTGTAGTTCATGGTTAATAAGAAAATGCGCTTTAAAACCAAAGTAGAGTGTCAATTCTCTAAATCAGAAATAGCACAAGCCACGCATAATCATTAATATTGCAAAGTTCAGTTTGCGAAGTAAATCGTGGATAATTTAACGTTAAAAGGTATATTAATAGCTTCAGGCTTTAATTAAATAAACTTTGGCAACAAGTCTTTAATTATAATTCTGAGATTTAGGGCAATGAAAATGTAAGCGCTCGCTGCAAATCACTTCTTGTGAAGAACCATCTAAACTTGGACGTGAATTATTATTATAAAGCGTAGTCATTGAATTTCGCGTAAGACTCTTTGGTTGATGGTTCTTGGTTATAAAATGTATAGCGTTCATGCATTTTATTTTCATCAGTTTAAAGGTGGTAGAATCTTTTATGGTTCAACTGCGGTAGCACCACCGCCTATGCCATGTAACAGCTTCAGTTCAGTTCATCTTTTCTTGCTGCTGTGTTCTGGTTTGAATGGTGTGGCCAGGGAGACATACTTAATTTAGGCGTTCCAACTTAGTTCTCTTAGACTTAGGAAGGAATTTGATCCTATCTTGGGTTGATTACAGATGTCCATGGGCGGCAGTGAAAAGCCATCAGATGCTCGTTTGCTATCTGCTATGCTTATATGCTTCTGAATTGCATCTTTTGCTGCAATATATCCGCAATCTTCTAAGTTGTATTTCCTGGGGAAATAATGTTGGTGAAAGTGATAATAATGTATAAAGCGATTACTAGGGTACTACCCTCAAAACCAACCTTCTTCCAATTCTTCAAAAGTACCTAGAAATTTGTCCACATCAGGTCTGAAACATGGCCACTACGCTTCTCCTGGTCTTCTACCTAAAGTAGAAGTAATTTATAGCTTTTACTCATCGCACATCAAATATGCTAGCGTTATTAGAGCGTATACTCATTAACTTTTAGTTTCTTGCTTTTATTGTAGTCATTTCGTAAAGTCGTCCACCTTAAATAAAATGCTTATAAGTTGGTTTTTAATTTGCTATTTTGATGTATATGTAATCTTCCATATTGATTCAAATTGTAGTTGTTTAAAAGCCGTACTCGTTCTAATTAAACAATTAATACAATGGAAGTTACTGAACACTCCAAATTAGGAAAAAAAGTGTTTCAAAGACGGAATCTTTTGGCAATTCTGTAGACTGTGTTCAACAATACATTACTTTGAAGAACGTCGGATCTGTACAATGAAGACTATAACGCGAAGTTCCAACAGTAATAAGGATTACGTACTCTGGAAGCAATTACACTTCCGAGTCGCTTTTACTTTACTTCAGTCGATCATAAAGCTGAAAGTAGGTTTTTGAACTTTTGGCATAACGACGTTATTGGTGCATTCGTTCACTGCGAGAAGGTTCGCTACTGGCGATGTTTCTTAACTGTTACCATTAGAATTTGTTAGGGTTTTTACTAGTTATAGGTTATATATCCCATCTGATGGTAAATAAGATGCTGACGATGGGATAGGTCACGCTACTACGGGAACCAGCCAAGAAGAGGTGAATTCACTCAGAAGCGACTTGGCGAAGGTAGACACAGTTTTGAGGTCAAAAAGCTCTCCGGATTACCAACTATTCATCAAGCTACAGAAACCGTTAAAAATGTGCATGAAAATTCTTTTAAAAATTAACTAAAAATAGGAAAAAAAGAGCTAGGAATTCAGAAATTAGAGCAGATCTGGTAATTAGAATGTTTATAAACTGTATCCGAATAAGGTTCGAAGACATTTTGACTATCGAAAAGCTGATATGAACAGGTATCCTCATGAAGTTTTCTAATGATAATAATATATAGGTTTGCAACTGCGAGATTATCGTAATATATTCCATGTCGTGGGAGGACTATTAATTTGCATTTGGACATAGTGGGAAACAATTGGCTAATTCTTCACATCCAAAGGCACCTGTGCCTATTAATTGGACGAGCGAAGTAGAAGTGCTAAACTATCAGGGAACGACAGCTCCAAATAAACCATGGTTTAACAAAAAGTCATAGTGTATTAACGTTAAATCACAATACGTAATTTACGTACGCGGTAAAATAAGACCAACACACTATAACATGCAGCAACGAACAAAAACAGTTAATTTAGTATTACAAAGCTACAGCTCATTTCAGTCTGAAATTTCTCTCAGCAGACCTATCATTGGTATTCCGATATAAAACGTAATTCTATGGTGCAGTTTTTTATAACATTCACGTAATAAGTGAACTGAACTTCACCTGGCTGCTATCAATGCCGCCCTTAGACATCTGTGCTCGTAATAAACCCAAGACACGATCGAAGTCCTTTCTCACGAAATGGTTTATCGCCTTCAAATTCCATTTTAAAAAATTGTTCATCCTTTTCATATATTTCATTTTTTAGATTATTCTGATTGAGTTCTTATTCACAAACATACAGGCTATAGCATCATTCTCATAAGTAACTTTCATGAATGTAAGGTAGACGCAGACTTTAAGGCTTTGCCGCCTCAGACAGTATTACATTGTTTATTCAACTTTTGTTGATTTGGTGCTCTTGTTTTATTTATCTGTACTGCAAGACGACTCCCTAATAACTTAGTTATGTATTATGTTCCGATCCTCGTATTAGATTCGTCTCACGTTCCGACGGAATGCTATGGATACTGTGACAATATATTTATCTAATTCTAGCCGATGTTTGCTTTGTCAGAAACATTATTCCGTAATTTTCTATTGACTTGGATTATTCTCGTCAACATGGTAGGTTTAAGTTCTCGGTTCAAGAATATGTTAGTCAGCTTTATCTGTAATTAGCTTCCCGGATTCTGTTGCATTTGCATTTCAGAAGAAGGAAGTATTTAATTTAATGAGCATGTATTATAGACAGTTGTACTCTGCAATTTGTTGTAATTTTTACAGGTTACTCCAACAAATAAAAAATACTATTTTAGCTTCATGTTTCCCATATTCTAAATATTCCTAAACACATATTTATTTTATATACATAGTATATTCATGCATCATTAAGAATTCAGTACTTCAATTAAATTTACGCGAACTTATAAAAACATCGAATTTGTAACCAAATTTTACTTCACAGCACACATATTTAGCACATACTCAGTTTATTTCTCATAATTAACATAAAAGTGTACTTGTCGACTAAAGACAGACACTGTAAGTAAGATTCTATACTGAATAGACAGGGACGAATGGTTCGTAGGAGGTAATTTACGTAAGCGGTTTCACGCTCCGATGGGCATGTTAAGTCAGTTCCGGTTGTAATCATTAACTAATTACTATTACAGCCCAAAGCCTCGAAACATGATTGACAATTTATCTTCTGTAAAAGAACGGAGGATAACAACATTTTAATTTATGAAAATGTGAGTATATTAATCCTGAGTTTTTTATTACCCTTTCGATTAATTACACAACTGGTTATTATGAATTTTGTAATACCCATTGTCAGGATCCATAGAAGGACATATGGTACCTTTTATTCAGAAAAAATCCAATAAACATGTATTTTGTCTTCTGGACATATTCATGAACAATGCAAGCGAAGCTAGTACTAAATGATTAAAACAGTAAATTCTTCAAATAACACAAATCAGTAGCCTACGTATCTGTAAAAAATAATTAAAACATTCCCGGCACACTACATTCCATAGAGGGTATTTGTATTCCGTAATTTAAAAATAGATAGACAATTTTTTAATATAAAAGCCTATCTACATATTTATTCGCCTACTTATTTTGTACAAACAGTATACAGAATAATAAAAACTCAATCTACGATTTCCTAAAACAATCTCCATAGTCCATTCCATAATAGGTATTTGGAAAGATCGTTCGCTTGAAGGTCAGAGTTTGGGAACAAACGGCGATGCAAATCGCTAAGGACTTAACATGTGAATGGTTTCTATTTCAGGAGCCCTTGAGTGACAGACAGATAGATGGAGGACAGTCGGAGGATCTGTCTTCGTTTAAATCGAGACCTGTCAGGAACTATTTAGATGTACGCAAGTATTTTGGGTAATGCCTACCTTCTTCTGAGATGTTGAAATGCTTCTTTTTTAATTGCGATAGTCAGAAATTGGCATGTTTGACTTACCGCCAAACTTTCTAAAGTCTCATTGTTAAGTATGTCTATGTTCAGTAGCGTCATGTTCTCTGACAGGGGCCGGAGATTTGATTTCCTCATTTCAATGTTAATTTCACTACCACCGTGAATTGTAGATTAATTTCAATTTAGTCGCCAAACGGTGCGCCGAAAACTTTTAAACCTTTTCTTCAATTCTTGCAGTCCAAGTGTCCATGAAACGGATGTATGGGCTGCAAAGAACACTCTAGGTCAGATGGCCTGAGCACTTGC
This sequence comes from Udranomia eurus, assembly GCA_018250275.1. Classification (NCBI taxonomy): domain Eukaryota; kingdom Metazoa; phylum Arthropoda; class Insecta; order Lepidoptera; family Hesperiidae; genus Udranomia; species Udranomia eurus. The sequence goes on from DWNJ01000946.1 coordinate 11,980, forward strand.
TATTATCGTCACATCGAAAATATTTTACGTTTAATTTAATCATCATTTAATTAAATTATCATAAATAAAACATTGATAAGAATCCAAACAGTTGTGATTTAGTTTAAACGAAGTATTTCTAAAATAAGCTTTGAAAAGGCGCAAGGGTTACCTGTGTCCAGCAATTAGACATGAATTGGGTGCAGAATATTATTGAAAAGATAAAGAAATAACACATTCCAATTAGAAAATGGCTATTTATTTATCTAAAATATTTGATGATTACATAAAAGTAAAAGAAACTTTTTAATGCTCTTGTTTTTAGAACCCAACAAGAACAATAAAAACGAAAGGGTGTGTGTAGAAAATGACACAAATAATCATCTTTTCCATGATATCCTCTTTTGAATTCGCCGATACCCCTTTTTATGTGGTCGTCCTTCAAATTGTTTTCATGTCCGTCCGAAACCGAATAATTTACGGTTATAGATTCTGCTACTGAATGGAATTCTGTTTGTTTACGATTAATGGAGGAATTATTCGGTATAGAAATCGCTGCTTTATGGTAATCAAGGTCAATGACACCTTAGGACTGATGAGATTCTTACTGAGGTTTTCTCGGTTTCTTCTCATACTTACTATGTTATTTTAGCAAAACAAGTATTATTATTATTAAGTATTATTTATTATATTATATTTATTAAGTTATTATTCATCAACATCATCTTTAGTACCGTCACAAATATCACTAACGCACATCATATGCCTATGCCATAAAAATGTTCATTTCATTGGAAAATTCATTTGAGCTGTTCGCCAGATTACGAAATGCCATAATATCTTAATAACCATATAATAAACATTAACTACTATTTAATAAAATCCTTAACTAGACTTACAATATTTTAAGCTCGACTTTTTAAAACTTTTTATAATTAGACTTTTAAAGAAATATTGATTCTACTGTTATAAGTAATACGTCACATGATCAGATATACTCACTTAATATCAGGTGGACTGCTCGTTTGCCATTGCAATATCATAAAAATCCACCTAGGTTCCTTACGAGTCACTTTATCTTTCAAAGCATCATGTCCCTGGCATGGCGCCAGAATCTACAACTTGATTGGGTGGAAATTTTGCATTAAGCAGAGCTGTTGATTTTTCATCTTCCAAATCATATTATGGCGTTAATGCGATTTTAATGTCGTTTCTGTCTTCTTCCACGTCTAAATGTTATCCTTTGAGTTTTTATTTCTGTTATTTTAATTTATTAAATATTTATAAAACCTATTCAAATA